>JAPMLY010000207.1:115000-117500 GCA_026401115.1 Tetraselmis chui | reverse complement strand
GCCCGGACAACCCTTCTCCGTCCGTCAACGCCGAACCTGGCACCTTTCCGGACCTTTCCGGACCTACTTGACCTCCCCGGTGCCACCACGCTTGACATATGCCGGAAAGAGAGCCAGGAGTGGGCCAAGGCTTGTGGTTTGCGAGCCTGAAGCGGCAGTTGCTAGAGCTCTTGTCCGAGGCTGGCATTGTTAGACCGGTGAGTGGTCCCCGCCCACCCACACAGACATATCCGCCCTTTTCTCTCTTTTTGTCTCGCACACACACACACACACACACACACACACACACACACACACACACACACACACACACACACACCACGGCGTTCTTAAGTACCGCAAAAGCGTGCGCGCTAATTTTGGTCGGAAAACATGTACTAGCGACGTTTTCGACGCGGCACCAAACCGCCGTACGCCCTCGTTAACCCGTGGCCACCCCAGCCGCGATTGTGTAGCGCGAACACAGACATTGTCCTCCACAACCAGCAAACCTTCAACTCTTTCATAAACGCACTTGTTTCCGGTGGTGGGCGGTCAATTGGTGCTCAGGCGGCTACAGGCGGGTCGTTCTTGCAGCACGGAACGGTAAGCATGCTACCGTCTCACCACTCTCTTGTCAACCACCACCGCCTACTCCGGCTTGAATACTGGAGCATCCACTTGCCCTTCCAGCCGGTAAACAAGATACAATAGTAGGAAAGAGTATTTTTTAGCTGACGTCCAAAGCGGATTTTTGTTTATCCTTTCCAATCGTTCTTTCTGTGCGCTCTGTTCTACAGGTGCAGATTGCGAAAAAACGCCGACGCATACACACCATACAATGTATATGCCCATTTGCAAGTAAAAAAAAACACGTGAGCGTCGTTGTTATGTGTGAGAGGAGGAGAAGGGCAGACCGCCCATCGCACACGACAAGACTATCTTCAGGTATTGTCGCCGATGTATATCTAACTAGAGTCTCTAGAGAAATTCGAGAAAACATGAACTGCACGGGTCCCACACCAAACCATTCGCTCCATCACCTTCTCCCCCTCATCCTTTCTTTACCACATACTCAATCACGGAAACACACATACACACACACACACTCACACACCCCAGTACACACACACACGCACTAGCAAACATACACACATACACACACACACACACAGATAAGCAAATGCAAGTACACACATTCACAATATCTCTCTCTCTCTCTCTCTCTCTCTCTCTCTCTCTCTCTCTCTCTCTCTCTCTCTCTCTCTCTCTCTCTTTCTCTATCTCACAAACACCAGTTGACGCACACACGCACACACACACACACACACACACACACACACACACACACACACACACACACACACACATGCACCAGCAAACACATCAACACATCACACACCAGAAAATGCAAATGCACACACAAGCAAACACACACCTACACAAGTCAACGCGTACACATACCAGCAAACACACACATACATTAACAATCAAGCCAGCAAACATGCACCCATTTAGACCAGCGAATGCACTCGCGCACACACACACACATACACTATCACACACCAGCAAACAGACACACACGCACGCACGCACCAGCGAGTACAAGTACACACTCTCACACAGACACACACACACACACACACGCACGCACGCACACGCAAACACACACACGCACCTATCAGCATACACGCACATACACATACTCACCAGGAAATTCAAATGCACACAAACAAACAAATACACAAACACACACACACACACACACACAAATTAACGCGCCTACACACCTGAAACCCCACACACACACACACCTACCAGCATACACGCACAGACCCATACACGCCAGGAAATGCAAATGCACAGACACACACACACACACACACTAATTAACGCGTATACTCACCCAAAAACACACACACACTGACACACGCATAAGCTCTCTCTCACACACACACACACACACACACACACACACACACCTACCAGCATACACGCACAGACACATACTCACCAGGAAATGCAAATGCACACACACAAGCAAATATACACACACTTGCACTAGCAAACACACCACAAAACACACACACGCACACGCTCACACACCCACCTACACACACCCACACACACATGCACCAGCAAACACATCAACACATCACACACCAGAAAATACAAATGCACACACAAGCAAACACACACATACACAAGTAGGCAAGTCGATGGTAGGCGGCGTCGATGGTTCCGGAGTAGTGGAAGGAGGGGCGCCGTCATGGGGGACGGGCTGGTGATAATCCTCTTCTATTGAGGACATCGACGAGCTCGCCGACGATATTCCTATTTATTCACAGTCTTTGAAGTTGAAAACAGGAAGAGGGACTTCTTATTTTGATATATCTCGCTTTACATTTTCAGGATACTGCGTGCCGCCCGGGGCTACGTGTGTCCGTACAGGTATACAGGTAAAACGCAAAAAATGCACGCGTATATCACTCTAGGAATCCGTACAAAAAAGGGCTAAGCG
>JAPMLY010000207.1:95000-110000 GCA_026401115.1 Tetraselmis chui | reverse complement strand
CACACACACACACACACACACACACACACACACACAGTTTCTTCTATCCCATTATGTGATTTTGTAATTATGCACATACCCCTGTGTGTCTCACTATGTATTTTTGTAAGCACACAGATAATGCTCCTGTACCCATCGTAGCGATGCGCAGTAGTTAAAGACGTATCCGAATCCCAATCCCAATAAGTGCGCATACACCAAGTCGACCTTTTTCCAAATAAAGAATATCGCATTTGTAGTACCTAAATCCAATCGAACCTATGATGAGGGGACACACCGACAGATACACACACACACACACACACACACACACACAGATTTTAGCAAACTAGTATAGTAGGATTGGACATTAGCGATTGATTCAGGGCTTTGGTTATTTGTGTATGTCCTTTGCATCGTTAGCACTGTATTTTATTAAGGATCTTTGTCGTCGGTGTCGCTTCACAACACCTCGCGGCGCGTCGCCCCGGATGCATGTGAGGTTCGAACCTTCTGCGCAGGCTCGTTTTGGCTCAACCCGCCGCTGCCGATGGACGCCGACGGGAATTGGGTCAACCCGCCCCGGCACCCCATGCAGGAGCTGGACGTCGACCTCGGCTACACTACAAAGTGACATAATTACTCGACGACGCCGGTGTTGATTCACGCTTTTGTTCATTCGATATCGTGACAAGGTGGTTTGGCGAGTAAATTAGCTCAGATTGGACGCTTTTGGACATACATACCGCAGCATGGACACGAGTTGGATGTGGACAGTTTCATTGCATTCCTGATTTAATCACATTTTCGTTCTGCTCAACAAACTCATTCTTATGCATTCGAAAGGAACACTCCCACGTTAAGTCCGGCAGCCAATTTCCTGGTAGAGATGTGGTAGTATTTGGGGTGCATCCAGCTCGTGCACGTTTGGACGAGCGCTCTACAAGAACCTCAAGTTGAGCGTTCGCGAGGCGGTCATCGATAACCGACTCTCCCGCATTCAAAATAATAGGGCGTTCGCTGAATAGTATGATATCGCTACGGCATTAGCAATTATTTATGGTCCATTATAAGTCGGGGTCGATGCCGTTGTAAATGCAGCGGTCACTGTATAAGACGATTAGGGGATTACAAGATGAACAAGGACAGAGACAAAGGGAGGGGAAACAAAAGGGCGAGAGTGACAAGAGGAATCCAAAGCCCAGCAAAAGGAAGCACTACATTGTGCACAACCCTAGCAGTCAGATTTAACTAAGGAAACTCCTAGGCCACGCCGAGAATGCAACACGTGGAGGCGACAAGCGGGACGAACATCATCGACTTGCAATATGTGTGCGTCTCGTTGATAGTTGGAATGCGTTGTCCAAACAATTGGCGAGACGCCGATGATGATGACGCGACGGCAATATACCTGTTTTTTCTTTCAATGGCAGTCATTGTTGGAATTGGATGTTTTCGATGGGTTATTAGGTAATAGTGCACATAAAAAGGACACTTCATTTGGACACGCGCGTTGTCATCGCCAGCGTACATATGCATCTACTCGAGGGTAAAAAATGCGACAATCGTGGCCTATACATAGATTTCTTTAATCATCCCACCCGACAATTTACCACATATTTTCAGGACAAGTAACAGTGCTTGCTGTTCGATTATGACATTTAGATTTTTTGCTGCTGTCGGGCTCAACTGCAATGGCCGCGTTTGGGCGAACGTCGCTATTAACACGTCGGTGTTAGCAGATAATAATTGAGCCATTCTTGAATATCATCAACAAAGAACACAACATCCCCGAAAGTACAATGATTTAGTTTTGAGATGACGCTGTGTACTTTGCCCACTGGTTTGGGAATAGTAAACAACATGGGTACCCTTTTCCTACTACATACATTATAGTTTTACGAATAAATGCGGGCGGCAATTAGTAAGTCGTGATCTCTACAGTACGTATTGTAAAAAATGTTTACAAGAAGAACCAGATGAGCACGGACAAGGAAAGTGGGAGGGGAAACAAGAGGTCAAGAGTGACAAGAGGATCACGGAATCCAAAGCACAGCAAAAGGAAAGCACTACATTGTGCACAAACCTAGCAGATTAATCTAAGGAAACTCTTAGGCCACGCCGAGAATGCAACACGTGGAGGCGACAAGCGGCGCCTCACGCGCCGCTCGAGGAAGCACGGGGACGCTTGCGGCCCATGGCGCGTGTGAAGAGCGCCATGGCAGGAGAAGGCATCTCAGCCGAGGAAGAAGCGGCCTCCACGCCGTCCGCAGCGACGAACAAACCAAGCAAGACGTTGTCCGCGTGAGCAACATGGACGGCGAGAGAGACATTTCGACGTCAGGCGGCCAACAACTTGCCCACATGCATCCCTTTAGATGCGGCTGCCTGCTTGGCTAGCTCCGTCAAGAAAGCCGTGGCGTGGCCGCCGAGAGTACCAAATTCCGTGACTGCAAAGGGAATGAAACGGATGTCGGGGCGACTCCTCACCCCCTCCGAGTACTTCTCGAACTTGGTCTTCTCAGCATGACGGAGAGCGACTTCGGGTGACGGGGGGCTAGACACGCCGAATAAACCGGAAACCACGGCCTCAAGAGCAAGTTTTGAGCCTCGGATGCCGTGATAATGCAAGACGCCCACATCCGCGGGGAGGCCGTTGTTGCCGTTGGGGAGTTGAACTAACATCGTGGGATCTGTGAGAACCTCGACGCCAACCCCGAGTGCGCCACGAACCTCGGAGATGATTTCCGCAAGGGCCGTCACTAACCAAGAGTGAGCGGTGTGGACCGAAGCATCTCCGCCGCAACGAGCCAAATGGTCCGCAAAAGCAGTGGCCCACGCGTTGTACGACATGTCAACACCCGCCGACGATAACGCACCCCGCGCAGCTTGAACCGAGAGATGGCAAGAAGCACAAGCAGTGGGGGAGCGTAGAGAAGAGAGGATGCGGGATGAGGGTAGGCCGAAGATGCGACAGACCGCGACGCGGAAAACTGCGTCGTAGTGCTCATGGAGCTTGTCACGGAGCTCGCCCATGCGACCCGAAGTAGGCGGGTCCGAAGCCAAAAACGCAAGGGCGCCGTGGCCGAGACGAGATACAAAACGCCTAGACTCCGGCCGAGCGCGGCTGGAAAACGCGGGAGCGAGCTTTGCGAAGCGAAGCAAGTTGACGCGCTCACTGATGTCGGCTTGTAGCTTTGGAAAGATGTCCGTGGCAACTCAGAAAGGGGGACGAGCGAGGGTAGGCCATCAAGGGACCGAGCAATCTGCTCGTTGTTTGATCGGGCTTTGGCTACGCAGCCGGCGCGAGCCACCGTTGGACGTCGCGTAGGGAGCATCGCTAAGGCTCTGGTTATCAAGGGTTCAGACTCGGCGAGAGCGTGAGAACCGCACGCAACATCTAAGCGCGCCCACGACGAAGCGAGTTCTAACGACCACATGGGTTCGTTACCGCTGTCGTCTCCGTCCGGTGTACCATGCCTTCGGGACACCGTTGTGCTCATAGCAGTCGCTAACCGTCCATACATGGTCGGCTCCATTTGAACTTCGTCTTGGGGATCCCCGCGCACGCGAGCATCTTGTGTTGTAAGGAAACGGATAGATGAGCCCACTGCCAAACTGGCCGCTCCGACATGGGCCGCATCCGCCAAGGCAACCAAATCCCCCACCCCCATGCCTCCGAAACGTATGGGAAGCGACATCTCGGAGCGAGTGTTGAGGGGTAGGCTAGCTGCGGGAAGGCCCAATATCTCAGCCGCCACATCTAGGGTGGCATTGTCAGCGCGCTCGAGGAAGGTTACGACGGTGTCACCGTAGCCCTCGCCCCTGCCAAGACCTCGGGGGAGTGTACGGGCAAAGTGTCCGAAGCGGCGGTTGCAATGTTGATGGATACGAAGCGCAGTGTGACAGTGCCGGTGAGCCGCTAGACCCCTTAGACGTTCGCCGTAGGCCTCATACTTACTTTAGGCCGTTTCGAACACGTCTCGAGCAAAATCGGATGTACCCATTGTCCCCCCCAATACTTTCGTCCCTTCCGTGGAAACATTTACTCCCCGCATGATGTGGCCGTCGGGTAAGTTATCGAAAGCATCACCGACACCCAAAGGGGAATACAAACAGTTTTGGCGGATGGCTACTGTGAGGCCAACGCTAGCATACGCCTCCGGCATAGCGTCGCCAATAGCCACGAGAGACGCAAGGGGTCCCAGGAAGTGACCATCATCAGAATAACAACAGACAACGGATTCGTTCGGGGCAATCGCAGCCAAATGTTTGTATGCCCGGGAGGTAACTGTTGCGAAGAACATGGCCCCGAGAACGCAACCTTGATGAACTCCACGGGTACTCGGAATGCGCATGGCCGGGCCGCGAGCATTTGATGAGTCGTTAACGTACAAGGTAAATGGACGGCCATACCACATAGTAGCGACGCGGAGCAACGGTCGAAGCGTGGGATTTGCTGACAACTCCTCAAACAAGGGACGCCGCAAGAACTCGTTGAACGCTTTAGATGCGTCGCTTTGCATGTCCGCCCAGTCCGGTGAAGCGTCAAGCGCGGCTCGAACCATAAATTGTACGATCTCAGCCCCGCCACGGACGCCGACCCCAAATTGGTGCCGAGCAGCCAACCATTGAGACACTCCGTCACCAATTACGGCGAGAAGCGCGCGATTCGCGAAACGAACTAGAACGGAGCCAATTTCAATCGGGCGCAACGTCCGCTTTTGGTCGCGAAGTTCTTGCTCTTGCGCGCGTCGTTGTTCGGGATCAAGCTTGTCTAGCGGGATAAGTGTGGAAGAGGCAAGGAACGAAGCAACGCATGGTGGAACTTTTGCATTCACGATGGCTTCGGCTAAACCGGTGAGAGTGCAAGGGGAACCCAACGGGCGAAGAGTTTCAAACCTCCAACCGTCGACGTGAGGACCAGACTTTCGAGGGCATCTAGCAACGACCTCCATAATATCAACTTCCGAAGCACGGAGTTTGATACGGGGGAGGGAGAAGGGATGCGGCAACACTTCCGCGAGGTCGTCATCGTCTTGTGGGTGTAACCATGATAATTCCTCGTGCACCCCGCGACCACTTGCAACGGGGTTGGAGCTTAGGGCCTCCATAGCACGACGGTACTCCCCAACCGCAGCTAGACTAGCCGCCCGGTTGGCGATCTTGGCCGAGACGCCGTTATGAAAGGGTTGCGAAGGGGAGATGGGGTCGGTACCGGCCCTCGAAAGTGATATAGGTGGCGATGCCCGCCCATTGGTAAGGGATGCGTGAGCGAGAGCGGCGGAAAACAATAAATCGAGGTCTCCTGACGCCCAATGGGCTAAGCGGTTGTCACGGTAATCAACGACCGGGTCAGGGGGCAGATGCCCCGCGGAAGTGAAATCAGCCATGGGGCGCAAAACTAAGCGCGGAAATAAAAACAACGCCGCCCAAGCCGCTTCCGCGGAAGCCCCTTGGGTGGCCCTACCGCGGAAAGACAAAACGCAACCGACGAGCTCCTCGAAGACCGGCTTGACGAGGCGTACCACCGAAGGGGGGACGCCGTTCGAGGACGTATTAGATCGGAAATAAAGGAGGTAGGACTCGAAGAAGGCTTTGGAGTTATCTCCAACAGTGGCCCCATGGTCAAGGCACCATTGGACGGCGGGGGGCAAGGACTGGGGATGCGGCGGGGACGGCCGACCGCGCGGGAGCGAAGCACCGCATACCGGCGGTTGGGAGGGCGTAGTATTGCGGTGAGAGCAAGAATGTTGGTGTCTACTAAGGCCACCGCTCCGAAAGTATCGTCCGCAAAAAGTGCACGGCGCGAGAAGGTGGCGATCGGCATCCGCAACTGGGCAATTGTCGGGCGCGAAAGTGCACGTTGTCGCGGGGGAATTTAGATGGGCGCATAACGCTTAAAGGGTCGGGAACGACGCGGAGCAACCAACGCACCTCAAAGGAGCGGGGGAGCGCATTGTAGGAGCGGTGGGTAAAACCGAGACGGAGTACTGCCAGGTCGTAAGGCATGCGAAGGCGCGTGAGCATTAGGTGATGATGTCGGAAGGACACCCGGGGTGGGGGGCATAGGGCACGACCCGGCCCCACCGCCGGGCGACCGGCCTAAAAGGTGGCGGTGGAAGACGCCGATGACTATGTCCCGGCCGGGTCGCCGCCGCGGCCATCCGGGGTGACTCGTGTATCGCGTCCTAAAATAAGTAGAGCACCCGGGGTCGAAGAAAGGGGGGGGGGGTATGTGGCCCGAGGATGACTATACCGGAAGTCGCCCGCGATGGCGCTGTGGCGTGCCTTGTGGGGAAGATTCGCCGCCGACGTGGTGGGCTCCTCGATGCCGGTCCTCCGCGCCTCTAACCTCGCGTACGTATTGTACGTATTGTTGTCAAGCCTTTGTTTCTTCATTTCAATTCACGTACCCGAATGATTTTCTCATATACACTCCTCAACAAAAGTCTGGACAAGATTTCGCACCATCGCAAGTAGGAAATGTAACCATGCTTCGATTTTATTGACAAATATCCTGAAATCCCAGGCAATGCTTTTGCGCGCAAAATGGATTGCACGGACAACTGCGAGGGGCGAATTCGAACACTGCTGGGCTTGTGTACTTGGGGTTATCGCGCCCACACCCGTGCGGCACGCTCTTTCAAACAGTCGCCGTGTTGGATAGACGAAAAGAGTAACGGGCGCACAACGCCACAATATGAACGCTGATGCGACGGTCGCGCAAATATATAATGCATAGGCGACGGAGGGAGGAGGCGTTGGGCGGGCCGCTGTGGGGGAAACGCATAAAATCGCGTATGTAGACTTACCACCGACATGCGTACAACCCAAGGGCAAGCCACTTTCGGTCACAATGTTCAAGCAATCATAACTTACTCATATATGGTCAAACTGTTTTCAAACAGGTACCGTTGAGCGCATTTATTTAATGCGCGTCAAACGCACTTACCCCGTAGATCCAACACCCACAAATCGATTTGTTATGAAATATTATATTAATTTGTTACAAATTATTCCGGCAAAGCTGAGCCGCAGTGCCAAGCAACACCCATCGAAGTCGGCTCACCTCCAGAGACAATTTGCGCGAGTTTGTCGATATATTTTTGCCGATTATTCATTCCTATTGATATCCGAGCCTAATCCCCGACGCGTGCCACGCGTGGGGCGGGTGTGGTTGGCACAAGCACATACCCAAGCATTCCAAACACCACCGTCAGCGGGATGCGTCCTTAACGGCCAAGTTGGACCTCGCCCCTCACCAAAGCCAATCGCCCTCGCATGTTTAGAGCGTGCAGTGTGTATCCAAACCTGCGTCATGTGCGCTTTTGCTCGCTTGCTTTCCAAAAACATCACCCGTGCAAGCGGCGTCCAAAAACATCACCCGTGCTTTATTCACGCACCCGGAAACCAAACCTCGCGCATTGAACACGGCACCCACGCCTCCAAACCCCCTCCAAAAAGCCCACGAAAATACGACTATGTGGAACAAAGAGTTATATGCAGCTTGGTATGAGCGCTTGATCAATGCCCAAGCGTGGCGCTAAGAATGACGTGTGCAGTTCATACAATTTCGCGGGAATTTATGGGCTTAATTCGACAAACGACACTGACAACACCCGTTTTAAGCTGAAGTCTAACCACCCCGGATGGCAGCTTACTGCTTGCTTCTCGGCTCTCCTACAATTAGGGGTACTCGGGTATCGTCGTGCTTGACGTGGTGAGAGGGGAGCGTGTTCTTGACTAGCTTATGCTTATAACATAATGCATGTCCGGACTTTGTGGAGGAGTGTATAAAGTCATTTTTAGGCATTTCGAAATGTTTAGTTGAGCGTATTTTCTCCCATATTCGACTCTGGAGGGAAATGTCTAGGTTCAATAAAAAGATGGAAAAAATTATTTACTGTAAAGGAAACAGTTGGTCATATATAGTTCTCCACAAAATCCGGACACGTATAATGTTAAGCACAAGCTAGTACAAAACACGCCCCCCCTCTCACCACGTTAAGCACAACGACACCCAGGTACCGCCCAAGTATAAAAGAGCCGGGAAGCAAGCCGCAAGCTGCCATCCGGCATGGACCTCAGCTTATTAAAGCGAGTGTTGTCGGTGGAGTTTGTCGAGTTAAGCCCATAAATTCCCAGAAAGTTCTATGGAATGCACATGTCGTTCTAAGCGCCACGTTTGGGCATTGCGCGAGCGCTCATACCAAGCTGAATATTCATCAATTCTCCACACAACCGTATTTCGGGGGACTTGTTGGCGTGGGTGCCAAGTTCAGTGCGCGAGGTTGGGTTTGCGGGTGTGTGAATATAGCACGAGAGTTCACGCCGTAAGCACGGATGATGCTCTTGGAAAGCAAGCGAGCAAAAACCCACATGACGCAGGTTTGGATAAGCACAGCACGCTGCAAATAGGTGGGGGCGATTGACTTTGGTGAGGGGCGAGGTCCAACTTGGCCGTCTGGGACGCATGCCGTTAAGGGAGGTGTTTGGAATGCTTGGGTATGTGTTTATGCCAACCACACCCGCCCCACGCATGGCACACGTCGGGAATTAGGCTTGTAAATCAGCAGGAATGAAGATTTGGTAAACATATATCGACAAACCCCGCACAAATCGCATCATGAGGTCAGCTGAATTCGACGGGTGTTGCTTGGCACTCCGGCTCAGCTTTGCCGGAATGTTGTTGAACTTAGAATAGTTAACATAATATTTTCCGGGTGTTTGAACCCGAGAGTAGCTGTGTTGGACGCGCATGGAAAAGGCATGTTCAACGGCACATGTTTCAAAAAAATGACCTGTTGAGGAAGTTGTGATTGTTTGAACATTGTGGCCGAAAGCAACTTGCCCTTGGGTGGTAAGTCCGAATACGCGATTTCGTGCGTTTTTCCCACAACGGTATGTCCAACACCTCCTCCCTCCGTCGCCTATGCATTACATTTGCGCGACCGTCGCATGAGCATTCATATTGCGGCGATGTGCGCTCGTCACTCTTATCGTCTAACCGGCACGGCGATTGTTTGAAAGAGCGTGCCGCTCGGGTGCGGGCGCGAACCCCAAGATCACTAGCCCGGTAGTACTCCAATTCGCCCCCCGTAATTGTCGACGCATTCCATCTTGGGCGCCAAAGCATTGCCTAAGATTTCAGGAGAATTGTCGATAAAATCGTGGCATGGTTGCATGTTTTCTCGTGAAGGTGCGAAACCTTGTCCGGACTTTTGTGGAGAAGTGTAAATTGGATTTGAAAACTTGAGTGGATGGGCGGATTTGATTGATAACAACATATAGTTTCCATTCTCCCGCGTTTGGTAGTTTCCTCTGCTTTCCATGTATGAATTAATAGATAGATATATAATATTGTAGTACAGGTAATTGTACTCCAATACCTTTGCTGAGCAGCATCGGTGTAGTTCATTTAAAGACGAACATCGTCATACTCCACATGTACCATTTTGTAGTACTCTATCCATATGGTTTCTATGTCGCCTATCGATGCCAAAGAAAATCACGATACTTCATCTTCATGTATTTTCCTAACCATGATGTAATATTTATGCCCCTTTCCGCGTTTGTCACGGATATCTTCCGAAAGCTACAAGCTGACCATCATTGAGCGCGTCAACTTGCTTCGAGTCGCTAACTTCGCTCCCACGTTTTGTAACCGCGCTCGGCCGGAGTATGGGCGTTTTGCATCCCATCTCGCCCGGCCACAACGCCCGTGCGCGTTTGGCTTCGGATCCGCCTACAACGGGCCGCCTATCCGAGCTCCTTGACAAGTTCCATGCACCCCACGACGCCGTCTTCCCCGTCGCGGTATGTCGCATCTTCGGTCTTTCATCATTTCGCATCCTCTCCACTCTTCACTCCCCATTACTCTTGCTTCTTCGCATCTGTATCCGGTTCAAGCTATGCGAGGTGCATTCGAGACGGGGGGTGTCGACATGTCGGATGACGCGTTGGCTACTGCATTTGCTGACTACTTGGCTTGATGTGGCGGAGATCGTTTGTGGCGAAGTCGGGGTTGACGTCGAGGTTCTCACGGACCCCGCGATGTTAGTCGAACTCCCCAACGGCAACGACGGCCTCCCTGCGGATGTGGGTGTCTTGCACTACCACGGCATCCGAGGCTCAAAACTTGCGATTGATGCCGTGGTTTCAGGTTTGCTTGGCGTTTCTAGTACCCGTCGTTTCTAGTACCCGATGTCGCTCTATTCCGCTCAGAGAAGACCAAGTTCGAGCAGTACTCGTGGGGGGGTGAAGAGTCACCCCGACATCCGCTCCATTCTCTTTGCGGTCACGGAATTTGGTGCTCTAGGCGGCCACGCCACGGCTTTCTTGACGGAGCTTGCCAAGCATGCAGCCGCCTCTAAAGGGATGCAATGATGCATGTGGGCAAGTTGTCGGCCCCTTGGTGCCGAAGGGTTGCTCTTGCCGTCCATGTCGCTCACGCGGACAACGTCTTAAGCGGGCTGTTCGCCGCCGCGGACGATGTGTAGGCCGCTTCTTCCTCGGTTGGGACGCCTTCTGCTCGTGTCACGGCGGTTTTCACCCGCGTCATGGGCTGCAAGCGTCTCCGTGCTTCTTCGCGCGGCGCGTGAGGCGCCGCTTGCTTGTCCTCTCTAACTGTTGTGTTTTTCAACGTCGCGTGGGAGTATATTTTTTCTCTTGTATTTCATCTGCTAGGTTTGTGCACATTGTTGTGATTCCGTTTCCCCTGCCTTGGATTCCATTACCCTCTTGCCACTCTTCCTCTCTTGGTAACTTGGTTCCCCCCCTTTCTCCATGTCCATTCCTATAGTGCTTCTTGCAATCAAGACTAATACAGAGAATTGGTGAGCTAATAACGGAAATACAAACAAAGCTGTTGCTACGGCCAACATGTAAATATGATAAAGTATTGGATCTAATTGCGATCGGAAGCTCAAACACTTCAGTTTAGTATTATTTGACCATATATCATTGCGATAAACAAATTCAACCCCAATTTTACACCACTTAAGTACTCCATGTCACGACTTCGCGTGCACGTTCTTAATAAAGTGGCTTCTCCACGGGCTACCCTCTACCGTCTTATAATTACTATAGCGTATAGCCCGAAACAAACGAACGCAAAACTCGCAATGTCCATCATAGATACCAAAACTACACATTCTTA
The DNA here is from genome assembly GCA_026401115.1 of Tetraselmis chui. NCBI lineage: Eukaryota > Viridiplantae > Chlorophyta > Chlorodendrophyceae > Chlorodendrales > Chlorodendraceae > Tetraselmis > Tetraselmis chui. Next base: position 98,860 of record JAPMLY010000207.1, on the reverse strand, counting down.
CAGAGTTGGGACTAAAGCGCCCATCGTAAAATGACAAGTTGGCCAATGCAAAGTGCTATTATAAGCCATGAGCGTGCGACCTTGGTGGCAAAGATGGAATTCACCGATCACCGAACTCGGCGTAATGTGTTGTATATAATATCATTATTACAATTCAAATTCAAATTCCATAAATTAAATTAGGAAATCCATAATAAGGATGGTGCGCTTCTCATCGACAGCGCTTGCTCTTTGCCTTATCATCCATATGTAGAGTGAAGTAGATTAAAGACTATGTGAACAAAGAGGAAGACCTGGATGTCGGCCGTGACAACGAACCCGACAAAACACTATCCAATTCCTCGAGCTCCGCCTGCCGCTCCCGCTCCTCCTCCACCCTCTCCTTCTCCACCCTCTCCCTCTCCGCCTTTGCTTCCGCCACCTTCCGCGCCACCTCTTTGTCATGCACCCGCACCCGCTCCATCTTAACCCTCAACTCCGCCATCCGGTCCAAATTGTCCCGCACCGCCTCCTCATCGTCCGACTCGTACGGCACATGGATGGGCGTGTGGGTGTGCCCGTGCACGGGGTCGATGAACAAACTTGAGCCTCCCGCCACGCCCGTCGACCTAATAATTGCAACATATGATTATGCATGAGACGTTCATGACCAATACCGCTCATATATCACCATTCGGTGGTGTCATTGATGTGCCACACAATAACACCGATGCAATCATTATCATGGAGTTAATGTCGCCATCGCAACCATGAAACACAAACTCTTTCATGAGACTTTATTAAACATGAACAAACGATACACTTTTTCATCGTAAAAGACATTGAGAGTTCGGCGATGATGCTATCGGCGATCGATGCCAAGAAAATCAATTTCGATGACTTATAGGGTAGAGAAATCGTCGACTTGTGATATCGATGCCACGCGGGCCAACTCGTAAACCAAGTACCCACTAAGAGGTGAACCAAACATTGACCAAATCATGGTGACCTAGATACAAATATGAGGGGATCGAAGAGAATGAGGACGGGCGCGTTGACCTAATGGTTTGGTACTTGATTTGGCACTAAGGAAGTGAATATCGACAAAGGTAAGAAAATAAGGAAAACGAATGTGGGATGTGTGGTAGGGACGATCTGGTTTCGAGTGAGTTGAGGAGAGCGCCGTTTACGTTGGAAGAAGTCCCTGATACATGATACGAGTGAGTTATCAAGAAGCCTGTTCGCTTACACGTGTGTGTGTGTGTGTGTGTGTGTGTGTGTGTGTGTGTGTGTGTGTGTGTGTTAGCGTGTTTGTATGTGCTTTGTGTGCGGGGTGCGTGTGTGCATGTGCGTCTGTATGTGCGTGTGTGTTGTGTCGTTGTCTTGTGCGTATATGTGTGACAGGCTGTGACGTGTGTGTGGTGTCTTCTATCGAGGTTGTGTGTGTGTGTGTGTGTGTGTGTGTGTGTGTGTGTGGGTGGGTGGGTGGGTGAGTGTGTGTCTGTGACGTATGTATGTGAGTGTGTGTGTGGTAGTGGTGTGCATGTGTATGCGAGAAAGCAACTATGCCTGTGTCTGTGTGTATGTGTATGCATATTTGTTTGTGTTTGTGTGCGTGCGTGTGTGTGTGTGTGTGTGTGTGTGCGTGCGCGCGCGCGCGCGCGTGTGTGTGTGTGTGTGTGTGTGTGTGTGTGTGTGTGTGTGTATTTACTTGTTGAGAAGATCACGCACGCGCGCGCGCGTGTATATATTCATGTGCATGTATGTGTGTATGATTTACGTGCGTTCCTGTATGTGGTAGTGGTGGTGATGGTGGTGGTGGTGGTGGTGGTGGCGGTATATGTGTGTGTGTGTGTGTGACGTGTGTATGCGATTGTGTGTGTGGTGGCGTGCATGTGAGGGAGAGAGAGCAACTATGCCTGTATATGTGTGTGTGGTGTGCGAGTATGTACATGTGTGTTTGTGCGCGTGTATTGCTTGTTGAAAGGGTCGCGCACGCGCGCGCGTGAGTGTGTATGTTAATGTGCATATATGTGTGTGTAATTTGTGTGCGTTCGTGTGTGCGGTACTGGTGGTGGTGGTGGTGGTGGTGGTGGTGGTGGTGGTGTGTGTGTGCGTGTATGTGTGTGTAATTACTTGGTGTAGGGGCGTGCGCATGTTTTCCCCCGCGAGCGCATGTGTGTATGAGTGCGTGGTCGTGTGTGTGTGTGTGTGTGTGTGTGTGTGTGTGTGTGTGTGTGTGTGTGTGTTCACATGTGTGCATGTGTAGATGATTTTTGTGTGTGTTAGTATCTGGGTGCGTGTGTGTTGTGACTTGACTAGTAATATTAGAGGGAAACACAATGGGCGCTGACCATCCGGAGATGAATTGATGTCTGACTTCGGGAGGCACGGGCTTGACTTGGCCGTCGCCGCGCACTGCGCGACTGAGTCCCCCCGCGATCCATCCCCTATGCAAGCTTTGTTCACTCAACCCCGCGGCCGAGTTGCCGTACACGTGCTTGTGCTTCTTGAAGTCGCTCTTCACGTTGGGCTTGGTGAACTCCATCAATTGTTGCGGCCCTGGCAACGCTAGTACTGGTTCCTGCGCGGCGGGCCACCACAACAGTTGGTCAGAGTCCGCAATGCCACAATCATCGCGGTAATGAGTTGCCATTGGATACATTAATTGACTCATTATTGGCCCCAATGGAATCAAATGAGTTGCATTACCGGTACAACAACGAACACAATACCTTTGAAAAAGAATTGAGCACAAAAACCTTAAAAGCAAGCATTTCGCATTACATACTACACTTTACCCATTTAACACTACTTCAAACCCGGAACAGAGAACGATGAGGAAAGGACAGAACTAAAGGGAGGAAGCCTTTCAAAATAATTTGGAAGCCTTCGCAATCCGTGAAATACCATAAAACAATTTGGAAGCCATTAAAAAACATTTATCGGTGTCGATTCAGCTAAAACAATGTGCATAGACAACATCTTTAGGAGCACAACCCCGAAGCTCTTGAGTGGGCGATTAAATGTGGAGGCGGCAATAGCATCACATTAGCGATATAAATTACTTACAAAAAACCGTAATGAAGGGTGAAAACGATAGCAATGAGTATCCAAAACATTTCGAACCAAGAAAAGGCATCCCCAAAGAAAGGGCGGTAGTAAAGGGGCTAAAATAAACGGTCCAAAACACGCGAGGTGTATCCTTCAACAAGCTGCGTTTTAACTAGGCAGCTTCACTAAAGATGAAAGAACAAATACACAAAAAACCCCGCTCGTCATGAAAACAACGAAACGAGGTGAAGAGGGTGGGAGGGGTGGAGGCAAGACGGACCGGCTGGTCTGGAGATGGGCTCTTTTTATGGATGCTCATGCCCGAGGTACTTCGTTGCTTCGGCTTACTAAGCATCGGCGTCCTCAAACTCTCCTCCGACACGGGCCTCAACCTGATAATAGCGCCACGTCATCCCAAAAAACACGTAGCATCTCACATCCAGCCGCCAACCATGAGCGGGTAATGTATGAGCAACATAGGTGAGAAAGAAACCGGGATGGCTTCAGTGGCGTTGTTAATAATTTTCAATTTGGCTCGGGTGGCTGGGACGCACTTAGAGCTGCTGGTGAGGCATATCCGAATGTAGTCAGTGAGGAGAGGATAATCGAGTGCGTCAAACATCGCCATCAGTAGACCGATGGCCTTGTGCTCCAGCCTGCCCCAACAAGCGCATAGTTAGAGTAAGGGGGGGGGGGGGGGGGGGGCGTCATGAGGTGGCATTTGACTCATTTTCACTCGATATGTTAAAATGCATTTATATACTGTCCTATCATTCTCTTTTACGTGCGTCCTTTGGCGGTCAATGGCGCTTTGTTAGTTTCGTTCG
>JAPMLY010000207.1:0-92500 GCA_026401115.1 Tetraselmis chui | reverse complement strand
GCGGGATGGGGCTCGGTGCTTAGAGGGGTGCGCGACCTCCGCGCGGCGGGTGACTCGATGTGACGCGGGGCTGCGTTGTGCACGGGTTCACTCGGCGAAACAGGCCGCTTTCTCCACGGGGGTCTCCTTCTGTCGTTGGACGAATCGCCAGGTGCCGTGGTGCCAGAGCGAGGGGCGTCGGCTGTTCTGTCCTGGCACAGTATCTACCGTCAGTCGCATCTCGCGCATGCCCGAGGGCGGAGACGCCGCTAGCTCACTGCAGTGTCCGCGCGCGGCGTTGTGATAATCTTGTAATAAATGTTCTTGCTTGTGGTCCATACTTCGTAACTTAATAATTCAGTCCCGTCCCTCATTTTTTATTTCGCTTTAATTTGGTCACTCCTTTTAGTGTAGTCCGGATCCTGTAGAGGTATGTGGGTAAATATTATGAACTAAGACACATAGAGCACAATAAGCGAAGCAAGTGGCATCTTGGTGCGGGTTTACCTGGCAGTCCCATAATATCCCGCAAAAATAAAGTAAAAAGGAGGAAAAGCGAAAGAGGAAGAAGCGCGGGTCAAAACAAGAAGGCCATGGAAACAAGACATGACAATTGGCGGAATGGCTTATTAGTAGGGCATGACCTCATAATAATCCCGGTAGAAATGTGAGTAGCCCAACGATGAGGAACGGAAGGAAATGAACACGGCTCGTTGAGGTCTAACACTCTGAAGCAGTCGCGAGATATATTATAATAAGTGGCGCGTCACACTCAACTCGGGTGATGATAAAACGTTTACGGCCCGTGGCACGGGCGAAGAAAGTCATGGCAGGTGATAAAGGTGGCCCACGAGAGGGAAAAGTAACCACTATCCGCGCGAGTTGTAGGGTTTAGGGTTTTTAAGCTTTTAGATAATCCTCGCGGCGCGGTGGCACATAATCCTCGTAATACCTTACTATGGTATCCTTTTGCGACTTGCAAGGCGTGGGTCGGCAACCTTCTAGCGCCGAAAGGCAAAGAGCGGGCCCATGACATGCACCTCTTCAGATAAAGGTCACACGTTTCCCCCGAATGCATGCGACGATTTCAATGATGGCGTAAGGAATCAAGTGATTGTCGGGGCGCTTCTGCACACAGACAGAAACAACACCGACACTCTCACGCAAACACACACACACACACACACACATTGACACGCATAGACACGCATACACACACGCACGCACACACTTGATCCATAAAAAGATTGGGTCGTGATCAAACAAGGACAATAGCAAACGCACATACACATTCACACACCCTCTCTCCCCCTCTCAATTTCTATCTCTGTCGCGCGCGTGCGTGCGCTCGCTCTCTCTCTCTATCTCTCTCTCTCTCTCTCTCTCTCTCTCTCTCTCTCACGCACACACTTGTTCCAACAAAAGATTGAGTCGTAATCGAATACGGACAAACGCACATACACACACACACAAACACCCTTTCTCTCACTTCTCTCTCTCACAACCCCCCCTCTCTCTCTCTCTCTCAAACACACACACACACACACACACACACACACACACACACACACACACACACTTGTTCCGCAAAGAGATTGAGTCGTAATCGAACACGGACAGACGCACATACACATTCACACACCCTCTCTCTCCCCCCCTCCCCCCCCCCCCCCCCCCCCCCCCCCCCCCCCTCTCCCCCCCCCCCCCTCTCTCTCTCTCTCTCTCTCTCTCTATCTATCTCTCTCTCTCTCTCTCTCTCTCTCTCTCTCTCTCTCTCTCTCTCTCTCTCTCTCTCTCTCTCTCTCTCTCTCTTACGCACACACGTATACATGCACATACACACATTCACGCAAGTATACACACACGACATTTTTTTGTAATCTACAGTTTGTGTTTAAGCAGGTTGTTTGTTATTAAATGCTTACATGGACATTAACGTCATCCATCACTGCGACGACATTGTGACGAGTATTGTCATACGACACGCGATCAGTTTCGACCCTGAAAGTAAACGCTATTGTGAGAGACTGGCCAGTCCCTACGACGCAAAGTGCCACAACAACAATGCATATCATTCCGTATTACACTGTTGCGCCGCGCCGCCACTCAGATATTCACTTGGCATGTGCAAGGGAGTTAATAACGGAGCTCGGCTTGGTATTCATCTAAGATCCGAGTTCCCACATGTTTCCTTATTCCCCAACCAAGTTCATAGTCCATCATCATTTATTTTTGCTGTTTTATTCTGTTTGTTGTTTTTTGCACTTTTTCTGTAAACAGGTTGCCAATATCGCGACATCATTCGTCCAACGACAGGTCTTGAAATAATAACTTACAAGCTTGCTTACAATAATAAGCAGCGGAGACCACCAAGTAAAAAGAAGAAAAGATGAGAAAAAAACCCAAGCCCGGGGAATAGGAAGGCACGCCACAGCATCAACATTGCCCTCTTGCAAAGCGTGGAAATCGAATGAGTAAGTGCCAGCGACAGGCAAAGAGCTGTCGCTAATTGATCAATATTCAGAGATCGAGTGCCTGGGAAAGCCAAGACGACTTCCTGCCAGTCGCTGTTCCGTCATCGGATTTTTCGTAAGTCAGGGTCGAAGGTGATGTGAATTTACGATTGATTACAGTGAAAGAAGGACATTTCGCGACGCTGGTAGTTTTTAAGAGCGAGATGATTCGCCCGCGAGGACGCCATCGCCATAGGCGAGCGCCTCCCGAAATGCTGGCCTGTCGATCACACGACGCAGATATGCCTTGACTTTGTCAGCATGTCGTGATTGTTCCGACGTGTATGGGCCGCCCGTGTCGGCATCGTTCCCACACGGCAGCTGCCCGCTGTACCCCTCCTCAAAGAAGCCCATCCGCTCCATATACAGTAACGGGTACGCCAGGGCTATGTCCACCACAGTGAAGTCCCCACCCAGCGCGTACTGCTGATCCCCGAGAAAGGTGGCTGTCGCCGGTAGTACCCTCTCTCGCCATAGCCGACAGCCCCACTGGAAACACTCCGCGCTGTGAGGCTCAGTGGTGTAGTACTCGAGCGACACCTTCCCGTGCGTGAAGATCAGCTTCAAGCAAACATCCTATAAACAGACGGAATAAAGTTTGCTGGGCGATGAAATAAAACATAATAAAACTATGTTATTTTGGCGGACTAACATAAGCTTATTATTTTTTTTAAAGGTGGCATGCTGGTCCATATCGTGAGGGTGAATATACTGTAAGCAATTGCATGATACCTCAAGCGTTGTCGTAGCAAAGTACAGTAGCCTGTCGGCACGTGCTTGCTCCTCTGGCGAAGGGAAGGGGTACAGCGCCGGCGCCCACTTTTTGGCGACATACACAATAATGGCGGACGCCTCTGAGAGCACAAGACCTCCGTCGCATGCGATCAGTGGGACCTGGCCGATGGGATTCAACCCAGGGAACTCCGGCGGCACGCGGTTCTGACGGGGGTATGTCGCCTTGAAGTCGAAGGGCTTACCAGCCTCGAGCAACGCCCACAGTACTTTAAGCCCTCGCGACGCCGAGTCGGCGCTGGCGACGGGAATGTCATACACCACAACGGCAGACCCGCCACTTCCCGACACTGATGTATCCTGTGGTCCCAAACCTGACATGGTGGCGCAACCCTGCGAGAGTCGCTGGACGAAATAACTGGTTAGTATGAGGCAGCAAGAACAATCACTTGCTGACAGGCAGCACAGTCGCACTTAAATGACGAGCCGACGTGCTATATAAATTAAACATAACATGCTAACGTACCGTACGACCTGTACTTCCACCGGTTTTTAAGATTAAACCCTAAACGCACCTTTCCGAGTGCTGTCGCTACCCGTACTCGTACCTTCTGCTGTATCTCGCCATCGTCGCTGTTTCGTCGACCGTTCTGAACAAACCTAGCGCCATGATGCCACCTGCTTCAGCAATTCAGCCTCCCGACGATAACCTATTGGGCAGGAGTATTGTCCTCGCGTTAAACATAGAAGAAGTATTGTGATGGCTTGGTGCACCGAAAGCACGGGGGGAAGGTGGTTGGTGCTCGCGCTCTTGGTACTCAATGGAATCGCCTGTGGGGCTTCCCACGAGGGGCGACAGTGGTGCAGCTGGACAGGTTGCGACAGTCCTTCGCCGGTGACAGTCCAGTGGTGCGATGAGAGTGCCGATCACTGTCGTATTTGCCGCGGCGCTTGGTGCGGTAGACCCACATCCGGGCCCAAACCCGGCCCATCTCACGCTGGTTACTGTACCTACAGCGGCTGTCACGGTACTCCGATGGGTGGCCCGTTCTGTAATCAGAATAGCGGAAACTGCGAAAAGATGTGCCACGGTAGATGGTGTGCCGAACCGACGCCTACTCCGACCGGCGAGCCTACAGTGATCCCGACGACGCAACCGACCGTACAACCTACAAGCCAGCCCGCCCCTTCCGCGTCGGGTTACTGTACTTACAGCACATGTAACGGATCTCCGCAAGGCGGCCCCTTCTGCAACCAAAACAGCACGAATTGCGTCGGCACGTGTCAGGGGAAGTGGTGCGCCGATCCCACGCCCACGCCCACCATAGAGCCCACCGCGCAGCCCACTGACAAACCAACAGCGAGGCCAACCGTAGGACCCACACTGGAGCCGACAACGACACCGTCCACGGGGCCGACAACTGCGGGTCCGACTTTACCGCCGCCGTCGATTTCTGGCTACTGTACTTACAATACCTGTGACGGGATACCACAGGGCGGCACCTTCTGCAACCAGAATAGCACAAATTGCGTGGACACGTGCCGCGGAAAGTGGTGCGCTGACCCCACGCCCACACCCACTATAGAGCCGACCTTAGAACCCACTGGAAACCCAACAACGGAGCCATCCGTCGATCCAACGGGAGTGCCTACTGATGGGCCGACAATGACGCCTTCCGTGGACCCGACAGCGACGCCGACCCAGAAGCCTACTCCACCGTCGGCGCCCGGCTACTGTACGTACAGCACGTGTGATGCGACACCGCAGGGCGGCCCTTTCTGCAACCAGAACAGTACCAATTGTGTTGACACCTGCCACGGAAAATGGTGCGCCGACCCCACGCCCACACCCACGATGGAGCCGACTGCAGAGCCCACAGGCAAAACAACAACGTATCCTACGCAGTATCCCACAGCGGAGCCGACCACAGAGCCCACTGCTATACCCACCGTGGAGCCAACAGCGACGCCGACTACCGCTCCGACCACAACGCCGTCGACTTCTGGATACTGCACTTACAGCACGTGTGATGGCACGCCACAAGGTGGCCCCTTCTGCAGTCAAAACAGCACGAACTGTGTCAAAACTTGTCACGGTAAATGGTGTGCCGACCCCACGCCCACACCGACTGCGACCCCGACTATGCAGCCCACTGGCGTGCCGACTCCGCAGCCCACCGCACCTGACCCGCATCCGTCGCCGACCCCTGGGAAAGACGGGTACTGCACCTTCAATGGCTGTGACGGAACGCCACAAGGTGGCCCCCTCTGCAACGAGAACCGAGTGAAGTGTGAAGAGGATTGCGCACCCGGGGTGTGGTGCCCTTATGAGACGCCCACTCCCCTCCCTCGGGGTTACTGCAGCTTTGACAGGTGCGACGGCTCGCCACAGGGCGGAACTTTCTGCAACGAGAGCCAAGAGAACTGCCAGCAGGGATGCCAGCCTGGCCGCTGGTGTACTTCCGTGCACATTCTCTCCCCGACCGGGACGAAACAACTTGCGTCGTCCTCGGGCGCAAATGTTGAGTGAACTCTGCGGAACGAGTTATTGTCCGCGCTCCATTCGCGTTTCTTTGTCGTGCCAGAGGGGTAGCGATAGCAGTTCAGATTGAACGAAGTACCGAATAGCGTGTGTTCTGTTACTCTGTTGGAATATGAATCGGGTAATCCAGTAAGACGCGGTCGAGAAATGTGCTGTCGTCTTGCCGATGGAAGTGGTGACTGAATGCCTATACAAAATTTACGAGCAATAGCAAAACCACATTTTTCCAATTGCGCAAAAAGGAACTACTCGCTTGCGTGACAGGGGACGCACTGCAGTGCTGCACCTCAGGTTGTCGGTTGTCACCACCTGGAGGCTCCGGGCTAAGCTCGGAGTACCGAATCTCTAGAGATATTCTGCTCGAGTGATTTAGTGGTGAATATCTGACTTCGTTCTTTCTCTACGTACCCAATATTAACGCGAAATCCATTAATCAATATCGAAAATAAGGAACGCCACCTACCATCGACCAAAAACTTGTTTATTATTTATAGCTCCTCGAGCAGTCGAGCACCAGGAAGACGACCTGCATAGACCCAACCATTTCAACCTGACTTGATGCTGTACCCGTCATGCAAGGCGACGGAGGGGCATATCAAATTTCGATTTTCGAGTCCACGTTTTGCAGTCCCGGCTACTGATAAGGGCGGCCATATACCCGTACCGTCGTGAACGGGACGGGATGTCTCGTAAATCTTGACACAGACGGCGACCAGCCGCGACGCTGTAGCGACACTGCTTGATACAAATTTAATAATATCTGCAACAAAAATAATGAAGCCCACAGCATTTCACAAGCGTCATCCACTACAGTCTCGTTGGGGGGAAGAAATTGGACAGGGTCTTTAGGGTTTTAGATGAATAGTTTAGGGTTTAATCCGACACAAGGCGCTTTGCTTCGGTACGGTACTTATGTGTGTCTGCGTCCGTGCGGTTGAAATACCGGCACCAGTCTTTCACTGCGTGCTCAGCCAGAGCGTCGCTCACTCGTCCGACTAAAGCACTCCCACCCCTTCGACCAACAACAGATCAAGAGGCGCCTCTATCTCTTGAAGCTTATTCTGTGGCAGGGCTGCACGATGGGGAAGCACGCGCAAATAGTTATCGGCCCGGCGGGCTGTGGAAAGGTGCGGCGGCCACCATGCTACTGTTGGAGCTGAGCTGTACCCATCCGCCGCGACTCCCCTCCGCATCCCCCCTTCCTCTACAATACAAAGTTATCTTCCTGTCCCTGCACCTCAATACTGCTGAATGACAGGAATTGTATGCGCCTATGCACGCAATCTTCGCACTCCCTGGTCTGCCGTACTGAGAGGCAGTGTTTGTGTGTCGGCGTCGTGCCGCAGTCGACTTACTGCCACACAATAAAATCGCACTGCGACACAATCGGACGCGCTGTGCACGTCGTCAACCTAGGTACCCCCACCTTCCTCCCAATATTGGGTATTAGCACTGCCGTGATATTTTTGGATGTGGCGCGTGGCACGCGTAACTAACGCCGCTGTATGTTGCGACAGACCCTGCGGCGGAGCATTTCGAGTATCCGGTCTCCTTCGACGTGCGCGACCTCGTAACGGTGGAGGACGCGATGGAGGAGCTGAACCTCGGTCCCAACGGGTGTGTTTGCGCGCGCGCTCGCACACGGTTGTGTGTGTGTGTGTGTGTGTGTGTGTGTGTGTGTGTGTGTGTTTCCGTGTGTATATCTGTGGCAAAAATTGCTACATCATGTGGTGACTGCGGGATGAGAGGTGGCTGTGGCTTTCTTGCTTGGTGACTTGTCGCGTTCTGCTGTGCTCCTCCTGTGCAGTGGGTTGATGTACTGCATGGAGTTCCTGGAGGAGAATCTAGAGGACTGGCTAGCGGAAGAGCTGGACGTGAGAGCCTCCCCTCCCTCTCTTGCCCCCTGTATCCCTGAAGCTGCTCGCTACCTGCGCTCCGCCGTTGCTCAGGCTCATGAGTTACATTGGTGCGTGCAGGCGTACGGCGAGGAGGACTACCTCATCTTTGATTGCCCCGGCCAGATAGAGCTCTACTCCCACATGTCGATGTTCAAAAACTTTGTAAAGTGTGACACCCCACCTTCCGCTGGCCCTCTCCACACTTATACCGGGAAGTAGGCAGGCCTGAGCTGTGTTTTGCCACAGGTACTTACAGAATCAGGCGTGGAGCGTCTGCTGTGTATATATGATTGACGCACAGTTTGTGACGGACGTTCCTAAGTTCATTGCGGGGACCTTTCAGGTCAGCACCTTCCCCACGACTCACTTGACAGCCTCACACCCTCAGCAGCATTTTGACTGCTGTTGATGCTTGGCGACATTAGGCACTGGCGGCGATGGTGCACTTGGAGACGCCACACATCAATGTGCTAACAAAGATGGACCTCATGAAAGACAGCGTAAGGCGCCCCTGCCCACACCTCAATGCAGCGAGGCTCCTGTCAGGCAGAGATAGCGAGCCAGTCACAGGGTTGCGTAAGAAGTCCGTGGGGCTCTTACTCACGCTTGTGTGCTCGATTTTGGTGCGGTGAAGCCTGAGGTGGAGCGCTTTCTTATTCCGGATGCAAATGACTTGATGTACCTTTTGGGAGAGTCCACTGGGCCGCGGTTCAGAAGACTCAACGACGCGGTGCGCACCCCTGAAATCGCTCCTCTGGATCACACTCACCCGCAGCTCATATGCACTGACTGACGGAGAGATGGGGTGGGGCACGTTCTGATGCTCAGGTGGCGTCTGTGGTGGATGACATCAGCCTAGTAAGCTATGTGCCGCTGGACATCAACGACGAAGAAAGGTAGTTTGATGGGGGAGTTTGATGGTTATCTACCTTGGTTGCTGGGAGGTACACCGTGATGGTGGTGGATGGGGAGGCTTGCCTTACGGTTGTGTTGTGGGTGTGCAGCGTTGCGGATGCGTTGTTGCATATTGACATGGCGTTTCAGTACGGTGAGGATAATGAGGTGAGGATAAAGGACTTCGACCCCGAGGACGAGGAGGACGATGATGAGTAGCACCGCGGGGGCGGAGAGAAGAGGGGGGGGGGGGGCATGGGAAGCTGAGCGCAAGTAATGGCCCGTCATATGGTGTTGGCGTCGCCGCTTTGATACGCAGCTGTTCAAACTGACGCACGGTGAAGGTGGTTCGTCGATGGAACGTGCCACACTCCTTCAGGGCCTTGCTCGGAACAGCTAGCAGCGGACTGCAGCGTGCGTGTGCATTCTGTGCGGTAGACTGTGCGCATGTATAGCAAGAGCTCTTGATGGTTATCAGCAAATTTTGACATCTTATATCAATAGTAGAAAGCGAGTGGCGAATTAATATGTGTTAGACATATAAATTATGAGAAAATTCCCCAACTTCGTCCATCACTTCTTGGTTCACATAGTGATGCAGCAGAGTTACAAGCCCCCTGTGTTGCACGCTGTCATTCCCGCATTTCATACTCTATTTGGCTTTTTCTGCCTGTCACGCTCGCCCTGCACATTGTTTGCGACATATTGAGACCCTTCTACATGACAACATCTGCGATGGCACATGGAAAGGGAAGGCGTTACATGTGCTGTTCTCGCTATTTCTGTTCATATGCTCTGCGGCATGTATGGTAACATGTATGCCGTGCAAAAGGATTGTGATCAAGATACAATTCGAGCAATGAATTAGAAAATATGCTGAAGACGCCTGAGGTGGGTTGGACTGCCTTCCGGTTGTGTTGTCGGTGTGCAGCGTTGCGGATAAGTTGCTGCATATTGACATGGCGTTTCAGTACGGCGAGGATAACGAAGTGAGGATAAAGGATTTTGACCCTGAGGACGACGACGAGGAGTAGCACCGCGGGGATGGGGTGTGGGTGCTGAAGCTGCTGAGATCACAGGACACCTGTTTTGGCGTCTCCACTTTCAGCCGCGACTTTTTGATCCGGCGCACGGTGAAGTTGGTTCATTGATGGAACGTGCCGCACTACTTCAGCGCTCGTGATACTGCACGGCGGACTGGCGTGAGGCTGTGCATTCTGTGAGGTGGACAGTGTGTATGTATGGCAAGAGCTCTCGATGGCTATCAACTATTTTTGACATCATCATGTAATATAGGTATTTTTGAAAGCGTATGATGAATTTAGGTGTGTTCGGCATAGAACTGATGATAATGTTGTCCGATTTGGTCCATCACTGCCTAATTCAAACTATGGTGCAGCACTGTATTCCATGCCGCCCCCTTTTGCACCCGGTCATACAATCCTTCCATACTCGGTCATACTTGTTTTCTACCTGTTACGTCCGCCCTACACATGTCTTCATATTGAAACCCTTCTACATAACAACATATACGATGGCACATGGAAAGGGAAGGCGTCACATGTGCCTATTCGCTATAACTGTTTATTTACTCTGCGGCATGTATGGTAACATGTATGCCGTGCAAAAGGATTGTGATCAAGATACAATTCGAGCACTGAATGAGAAAATATGCTAAAGACGCCTCGCACGCTGCATGTCACGATATCAAAGACATAAGGATAGACTCTCGTCCTTATGGTGCTCTAGACTTTAAACTTCAAAGTCTAATCATGTGTATATGGAAACAATCTTGCTTTTTTGATAATGGTGCGCATGTCGCGTGTTCTACTTACTTACCGTCAGACGTCAACATTCTGCACCAGGGGGGACGAAGCGGTGGTGCTGTGGTGGTAGCACGACCGTCTCTGATCAGCTGATCTTCAGAGAGCGATGGATGACGGCTCGGTAAGTCAGTTGTTGAACGCCGATACTATGTGCGTAAGTAGTTCGGACACTGATATGTGTATCTATACCCGACAAATCCTATGACCTACGGAGGGTTCAACATGAATTATCGGTAGAGCATCTCGGGACATAACAAGTATGCGAAATTTTCCTATGCTGCACGCCCGCACGCACGGAAGCGTGCTTCTGGGGGCGTCTGTACTCATGTAAGGGCTCTTGACTGCATCTGTGCTAACAATATAATGTATGAAGGATGGGTTTCTGCACTTTGACCTTATCGTCGCGTTTTTCGGTAACCTCATACCTCTGTGTGGAGATATTCGTTAGCCCTTTCACGACAGCCTCGTCAGATTGGTTTACCAGCTCCCGTCAACCGCTGACTCTGTTGAAGATGGCTCATAGTCACAGACGTGTGCATATTTCACACGAGTCAGCAGGCAGCACTAAAACAATCTTACGCAGTGTTAACAGAATAGAGCAACGACAACGCCGAAAGGCTTTCAGATTTGTATTCCCATGGAAAATTAAAAAAACGCCTTTTGTCTTGCTATGCGATTCAGCTACTGGCGATCCTTCAAGAGGTTCAGCGACGGGGTTTGGAGCCTTTTTGCACCGCCCCCCCCCCCCCCCCCCCACAAAGCAATGGTGGGGGGCGCGGGGGATTCGTCGTACTTGTCCAGTCCACACCTGTTGCGATTGGCGAACTTCAGTTTATTGACTACGCCACAAGCAACGGAGCTTTTCGTCATACGGTGGCGAGAGCCGTCAGTGAAAGCCGTTTTGGATTGTTTAAATATGTGGAGTAAATTTGGAAATAAAGTGCGTGGGTGATCAAGGAACCATAAGAACGAGTGGGCTTTGCATCGGCCGTCTTGGGCGTTGAGCAGGTCAGTACATTGAAAACAACATTGCGAATATGAGCTTCAATGACGACGACCACTTGTGCGCAGTGGTTTCCTCTCAGAGAACGTCTATGTTGTGCGAGTAAGTAGCCGAGCACGTTCATGATGGAGTGGTGGCGGACTAATTTAACACGCTGACTCGTCAGAGTTCCAACTTTCCGGTTAAACGTATGCATACGCAGTGACGCACGCCACGCCGTCTTCTTCTCCTGACACCATGAAGTAGTAGTCAATGTTATGAGGAGGTCAAAACGGTGCTGTCGGAAAGAATGGCCTAGTATGCTCTTATTATTGTATACAGCAAACTTTTGTCTCTTTTGAGTATGCCAAGGCAAAGACACCACAAATTGCACGGCCGTCCGATATGTAATGCAATATAGGTCACGACCCAGTGACCACGAACTCATCCGGTACCCACCGCTCAAAATCACCTGAGTGAGTCTCTAAAATAAAAATGCTTCCTTCCACTTTGGATTCGCGTCGGCCTGAAGGACGACTTGTGTGTGTGGTATTCTTATTTGTGCGATATTTTAAGAGTCCCAGCGAACCAGGGCGTGCTTTGGCGAAGGACCAGCCACCGTGCCGCTTCATGTTCCATATGCATATGTTTTACAAGAAATTTGAAGTACTAGATTTGTCGCTAGAGGGAAAGCGGTGATGAAAACTGAAAACAACCAATAATTTTCTTACAAGAAAAAGCAGTGGAGGCCACCAAGCAAAAAAAAACCACCAATAATAATATGTCGCACACGGGAGAAAAACAAAACAAGCAGCTTGCTGTCGACCAGCCAGGGAGGCGGAAATCTGCGATTGATATGTATCGCTAAAATGCAGCAGGCCACTACCACTATACCTATAAAATTTCCACGCGAAATAATTTTAAATCCATTCTGTTTCAGTGAAAACAGAGAGCGATACCGGTGCTGTTTGTAAATTCTCGATGTATTCATCCGGGGAATTAAAATGACGACGCGGGGATCTTCAAAATTGGTGTCATCCTGCGGTCAAACATTTGGCCCTAGTGGTACGGGTTGCGTGATAATGCTCGAGCTGTTTCGTCGTCATGTCCAGCAACGACTACCCGTAGCGCTACTTGGTGTTGGGCTGGGTTCTCGAGGTTCCCTACGTTCATATGTGCGCGACTGTCGATCACACACACTGGCACAGGCTGATGCGCGAATGGCTGACGTGTTAGGTGGCTTCAAGCAGCCGAGCGTTTTCTGATTTTGCGCCGCATAGCAAAGTGGTATCGTACCCTTTACATAGTTGAGCATCGTATTTACCAGGTCCTCCGTTCGGCTTCTTTTACCGTCCCCTACTGTCCCGGCGCTGTCGTCGTTTTGGTCCTCCTTGGCTTCGTTGCTTAGGTCTGTCTATCGGCCGTAACGATGAAAACCGAGAAAAAGCCCGTCGCCGGTGCATTCTTGAGCACCGGCATCCTCTGCCTTTGCGTCTTGGCAGTAGCGGCCCGAGGATCGCTGTCAGACCACGACGACAGCAGTACTGATCCACCGCCACCCCCGTCGTGGCCTGGACGGTTTTCAACTCAAATGTTGAGCAACCGGACCAATCACTTCGGATTCGATAAGCTTTGGTACGACTGGGACTTTCAGCCGGGAGTGGGCCGCCAGGTCATTCGAATCGTCAAAGAGGACGGCAGCATGATCTACGACGTCATGCCTGGCGATGGTACCTCGATCTCCTCAACCTTCGAATGAACGACGGAACCGTCGCTCGGAAACCTTGATTTACATTTCATTCAGCGGACACTGTTTGCTGAGTTGCGAAGTTTGCTGTTACTTACGATACACTTCGCCCGCTCACTCGCCGCGTCCGTACCATTATCAGGTAATGCGTACTACATCGACCCGCACGCGAAGTCGTGCAAAGCCATCAAGTTCGGCGTCTCCATCCTCACGCCCGACTGGCAGCAAGGCGGGGAGTACCTCGGGCGGCGGGAAGTGGACGGGCAGCCGTGCTACAGCTGGAAGAAGGGGTTCGGTACGCACCACCAACACTTACATAATTCCTCAAAGCACGCTAGACGTTGTCCGCTAGCTTCAGCTCGCCCTTAATGTCTTTTTGGCTGTGGGAATGGCCGGATAGTGTCCAGGGCAAAGTCGGGAGAGTGTTCATGCACACCCTATTTGAGAATCACAATGAGTTTCTTGGCGGCGGTGATGTGCCATGCAGGCATTCAGTGCACCTCAGAGGAAACCCAACGCCCTCTTCTGATCACCTTTGATAGGAAGTGAGCCCCCCCCTCCCTGCCACCCTTCCCTCGCCCTGTGCAGCTGCATATGGCAGATTGATGGCTGCCAACCTTGAGGAAAACTGGCATTGAAACGTTGATGATGCTGGACAGAGAGTCGCCCACATGGACTGAAAAGTTCCTGACCTACGAGCTGGATGATGCTGCCCCGGAGGAGCTATACGATATTCCCTCTTTCTGCCCCAAGCCCTCGCCTCTCCCGCCAGCGCAGATGGCTGAGGTGCGCGACATGCTGCGGTCCTTCACATCGCACACGCCACACATTCTGCTGGACGACGAGGAGGAACGAGGGTCAGGGGCAGAGCAACAAACGGACACCGTCCTTCTCACGCATGAGGACCACGCCTACTTTGGAGGCTGCCCGCACATGCGCGCGGTGTATGAGGCAGCGATGGGGAGAGAGGCAGGCGTGCAGTAAACCCATTAAGCTCAAGGTTCATCCAGTGAATCAGCATGTGGTGATGGTGCGTTCGTTAAGTTTTGTGTGTCCACCTTGGTGGCGTAGGTCAGTTGTGTTGCATAGTTTTTGCTGTCAACGATGAGTTGAGGTTGTGTGTCAGGTCAAGCACGAAAGCGGTAGGTATAGAGATTCATAATGAAAATGGGCAAGGGCGCAAGATAAGTGTTTTTCACTGACGACCTCCAAGCGCTTGCCTCGGCTTCGTAACTAGTCACAAATGAAGTCCTATGTTTCGCAATACCCAGCTTGCTATCCGTCTCTTTGTTTACAGCATTCGGCAGTCGCCATCAATCATATGCGCACACAGCGCATCCGTGCCTGAAAAGACAGCTCGGTTTTCATGTGCATTTTACATCAGCATGCAGCGTATCATGGGAGATAAAAACCATAGCCATTAAATGAGCTACTCCTCGGTGTTATGAGGTTGGCAAGCAGAGACTCGCCTTTGGCTCAAAGCGGATTTAATGAAGCACAGCATAAGGCAACTGAGCGGTAGTATATTAGTTGTGTTTCATAGTCTTTGCTCTCAACAGTGAGTTGAGGCTGTGTATGTCGTCAAGAACTTTAAATATTTTATTATGGTTTCAGAATGAAAATGGGCAAGCTTTTTTCATTGACGACCTCAAGCGATCATCCCAGCTTCATACCATGATGCAACTCCTCTGTTACACGACGTCTAACTTGTTCTCCATCTCTGTACTCTTTTCGATCATCACCCACATGCATCCGCATCTGAAAGGACAGCTCCATTTTCATGCGCATTGTGTATCAGTACGCAGTGGATCATGCAAGATAAAAGCGACGCCATTATTATCGACTGTCCCTGGCCTCCTGACTTTGTGAGATTGTCAAGTCTATGCCCACATGCAAAAGTAATTCGAAAGACTATAAGAGTTGCCGACTGAGCGGCAGTGGCATCCTTCCATGCACGTAAAGGCCAATTCAGATAAGGGAAAAAGAAGTAGTGCTATACAATATCATATCCATAGTGCCTGCTCGCCAACCATCGACCCAGGTGCCTCTGCCATGTCTATCTGCACAGACACACACTCATCTACCACACCTTTTGACTATCATCCTTCAGAGGAGTGAAGCGACAAACTTGACGCAACAGTCGTCACTGTCATTTGTTGTGCTAGTATCATTATTACTGTGGGTTCTTTGTTATTGTTGTGGCTACTCTGCGGCTGTGCCAGGTCCAGGGTGCACCCACTACCGGTGGATCGAGGACAGCATGCCCTGTGCCTGCTGGAACGCCTGGGCCGTGAGCACCGACATAGCGGCGTAGTACTTGCTCTCCACCGAGTTGCTCGCCGCGGAGCCTAGCCACTGCTGCAGCCGCGCATCCCGCGAGTTGGAAAGCAGCATGTACATCAGGCAAAACGCGAGAATGCACACCACCACCTCGGCCGTCAGCTCCAACCCTTGCGCCCGGCCTGACGCAGCGCCGGTTGCTCCCAGAGGTACCAGGGCTTTGCCCAGCGGAGGTCCATGCCCGAGGCCAATCCCCACGTCCTGCTCTTGGCTGCGACTCGCAACAGCCGCAGCCCCGGCCTGCACCGCATCTTCTACCGGGATCAACTCGGCTGTCCCCCCAAGCTCCTGCTCACACATGTCAAGCACACTTGGGAGTGAGTCCAACTACTGATGACATAGGATAACGTTAAGCCCCTAATACACACGGAAACCCATCAGCGGCACTCCTCGAGTAGTTTATTGACAAGCGGATGAATGGCTGAGGAGGCGGTGTGTGTGTGGGTGGGGGGGGGGGGGGGGGGGGGGGGGGAGGGGGGGGGGGGAGTGTGCATGCGTGTTTGTGTGTGACAGAGGGAGAGTACGTGTGTGTGTTTGTGTGTGTGTGTGTGTGTGTGTGTGTGTGTGTGTGTGTGCGCGCGCTACTGTGTTGGAGTATCTGTGAGTCTATGCTTGAGAGAGTATGTATGAGGTGAGTATGTGTTCGTGTGTGTGCATGCGTCTTTGTGTGTGACAGAGGGAGAGTACGTGTGTGTGTGTGTGTGTGTGTGTGTGTGTGTGTGTGTGTGCGCGCGCGCTACTGTGTTTGAGTATATGTGAGTCTATGTTTGAGCGAGTATGTATGAGGAGGTGAGTATGTGTTCGTGTGTGTGCATGCGCGTTTGTGTGTGACAGAGGGAGAGTACGTGTGTGTGTGTGTGTGTGTGTGCGCGCGCGCTACTGTGTTCGAGTATTTTTGAGTCTGTGCTTGAGCGAGTATGTGTGAGTAGGTGAGTATGTGTTCGTGTGTGCGAGGGAGAGTACGTGTGTGTGTGTGTGTGTGTGTGCTCATGTGTGAGCAAGTGAATGGGCGACAGTGTGTGTGTGAGTGTGTTTATGTGTGTGGATGTGTATGTACGTGTGTGTGTGTGTGTGTGTATGTGTGTGTGAGTGTGTTTATGTGTGTGTATGTATGGGTGTGTTAGTATGTGTATTTAGTTATGCGTGTGTGTGTGAACCAGGGAGAGGCAGATAATGCCACTCACCTTCGGCAGCGCCTCTGGGCCAAAGGCGTCCATAAGCTCCGGGCAAGTGCCGTCATTGCCGCGTTTGACGAACGCAACGCGCGGTGTGACGATTGATGGCAACACTTGCTTCACCGCCCGCCAGAGCCCGTTGAAGATGAAGGGCGCATCCAGGAACCAAAACGTGTCAAGATTGCCTGCCACGCATCAATAAAAAGAGAGAGGGCAGCTCCGTCAGTGAAACAGGAGAGGCATGAGGTTCATTTAACCTGTGGCGTGGTTGTTGGCTCACCGGGGTAGTGGTGGCCTATGACACGGAACAGCTCCTTCATGGTTGCGGCATCTAGGTTGCGCAGGCCGATGCCCTTCAGGTCCAAGACGGCACGGATGCGGCGCTCAGGGTTGGTGGATGCGTCCACTTGCGCCAGCGCGCCGTCGATCGCAAAGGCCAGGAGGCGTGTGAACTGAGGTAGGTCGCCCCCGTAGTGTCTGTTGTGCGTCAGCGAGTAAAAATGAGTCAGTGGGTGCATTACCGAGCTCATTACAGCACTGCTGGCGGGTAGGTCTCTCTTCTGCCTCCATTCGTCTCAGCGGACTGGAAATGGTACTTTGATAGCACGCAGTCATAAGTAGGCTACGATAGTGTGATGCACTAGTTGTTGTAAGAGACGGAAATGAATTACGTGAATAAATGTTTCTTTAACACAACATTTATTATGGAGTGCAAAGAACTAGGCAGCACCTTCATATCATAAACGAAACGGTCTAAACAGCTGATAGGAAACGGTTCTGAAACAGCTGCCTAGTGGAGTAGGAGTAACTGGTTGTTTTGCTAAGAGACAGAAATAGCAGGACGGGCGGGCGATGTGTGCCGCCGACCCCTCGCAGCGTAAGTAACTTTTTCCGTACCTGCTGCCACGCACCAGTACCAGCGGTCGCCCGGAAATGTCGAGTGCTTGCAGGAAAGTCTTATTCGCGGCCAGCTGTTTCGTAATCTGGGCAGGTCGTACGCGACCCTTTCCTTCGGTCACGTCGTTCCGCCAGCGCACGTGGGCTTCCAGCGCAGCCAGCGTTTTTCCCTCCTTGCCTCCGCTCGCTTCGAGCCATGCCGAAAGAAAAGCTGCGTCCACAGGGTTAGGCTCTCCAGCTGCCGCTAGGCTCTTATCCAAGCCCGCCGCACGAACAGCAGCGTCCAGGCTTTTCGGGATCGGATCAAGCTTATGTACGGTACTTTGATTCGCACCCGTCATAGTTCGAGTCGAGGGCGAGGGGGGAGATCGCGAAGGCGGTGGCGGGTCGGTTTTTTTAGTGCCAACGCCGAAGCGTATTTTTAGAGTCAACCCAAAACAATGCAAATGGAGCGTGAGCCCCCCGCACCACTCGCCGTCGCCCCAATGTAAGGCGTCATCATTATCCATTGGTATCGTTTCCTACCTGCCTTTCTGAAACCGAAGTTCGTTGCACACGTTGCGCCGAGTCGATGTGTCGCTTCGAGTTGTGTAGGCCGGAAGCTGAATGCTGCGCGTCGTCAAGCTGCAATAAACACAACAAATAGTAACTACGCGTTGCTCAGGCACTGCTTTCTGCCGCCGTTCGCATATTGGTTCAACATTTTTTCAAGATTTGTTCCAGCAGGGAAAAGTAATGGAAATATCACCGATCAACAGGGAGAATATGGGGGGGAACCAGAGGTAAATTTTTATTATGCCCGAAGAATTCCTTATTCATGGGATTCTCGTCCTAGGGTTGAAATTATATCGAAAATTTCTTACAAGAAAAAACAGTGGAGGCCACCACGCAAAAAAGAAGAAAGGAGGAAAAAACCTAAGCCCGAGGAACAGGAAGGCATGCCACAGCACCAGCACTGCCCTCCTGAAAAGCGTCGCCGAGATGAGAACCCAGAGTGCCATAAAGAGTAGCAGAAAGACGTTGCATGAATTCACGTCGCACATCCCCCAAAAAACGCCGAAACGGAACAGAAGTAGATCGACGAACAGAATACTGCATACGGACATAAATGTCAGAGCGCAAGGAACGAGAGTCAGCGGCCCCCATGCCAGGGAAGCGACGAACAGCCACCAAAATAGCCAAGCGATCGACCAACTCAGCCGCCATCGGCGCCAACCGGCCCCCATCCTCCATGGCGAAGGGATAATAGTCATGGACCGACTGAACCGAAGGCGTGCCAAGCAAAGCGGAAGTGCGGAGGTCCGCATCAAGTTTGCCTTGCTGAGCTCCCAATGCAAGGCTGCCAGGGAGTGGAAGGCGAGCACCTATACGAGGAACGTTGGTGTTCGTGCGAGCATTTGTTACCGTCACATCAACAACAAGATGACGGTGCGGAGCCATGAAGTGGGTTGAAATTCCAAAGGAATTCGTATAGCTGGAATTCCAAAGGAATTCCTCGGAATTTCACTCAGACACAGGAATTCCACTGCCGGCAGCAATGCATGTACCCCTTCATATATAAAAAAAGATTACAAGAAGAACAACATGAGCCCGGACAGGGAAAATTGGAGGGTTAAGCCGATATTCCAATTAGAAAAGAGTACACGCTCGTCGGCTCGTAGGAACACGGCTCGGCCGGTACACGGCTCGCGGGACAAAAAAAATACGAGCCGTGTTCCTCGCGCTTTCTGGTATTCCAATTAGGCCGGTACATGGCTCGGACCGCGGTACATACGGGCTATGTATCGGGCTTATTATCCTACGGCCAATTTTTTGCACAGTCATCGCGCCAGCACACACTCTCTCACCAACAGCTACCCGCACCCGCGCCCGTTCCACGATGCTCGATCCGAGGCGCATCACGTTTGTATGGGCCGTGGCCTTGCTTTTCGGCTTGGCGGTACTCGTGAATGTTGTTCCGCCCGCGCTAGATGCGGTGATGGGTACAGACCCCTCCGCAGGGAGCGCAACCTCAACGTAATGGTGCAAGTAAACACACACGCACGGCCACACACACTCACACGCGCACATACATACGCACACGGTCACACTCGCGATCACACACACACGCACGCACAAGGTCTCAACACACACGCGCACGCACTCACACAAACGCACACACACACACACACACACACACACACACACACACACACACACACACACACACACACACACATATTACAGTCACACGGGCGCCCGCCGGCGGCGCAGCGGCGGCGGCCCCGGAGGGGGGTGCGCTCGCAGGCCCGTCGGCATCCCCTCACCTCCCCGTGGTGGGCGCTGGAAACCCCGTAGCCGTGCCAGGCCTGGCACGGTAGGGGGCTAAGAGGGCCGACAGCTCGATCCGTGGGATCAGCAGCTGTCGGGAAAGCCCTGTACAGAGGGCTTTTGAAAAAATAATTTCTGTGCACTACCGGCGCCAAGATCTCCCGCTCGGCCCGTCCGATATGTTTTTTCGCGCACAGATACTCCTAGATACAGCCTTACTTTTAGGAGTGGGACCTGTACTACGGCAGCGTTTGATGGCGAGGAGGGTACGGCCGGATCAGCGGTGGGAGGCGGGTGTTGGAGCTGGTGGTGGCCAGCCGGGAAGCAGCGCCAGGAAAGGGCGCTCGCTAGCTATCGACCAGCCCTGTGCCGGTCGAACCTTACCGAGAGGTGAGGCGAGACATGGCACAGGACGGTGGCTAGTCGCAGGCGGAGGAGCGGCTACAGGAGGCAGCGGCGATCCTCAGGATCAGCCGCTGCCGAAAAGCCCTGTACGGAGGGCTTTTTTGGACACTAAAATAATGTCCGTACCCGGCGTCACGCAAGTTGGGGAGCAGCACCAGGGTAGGGCGCTCACTAGCGCGCCGCTACGTCGTCCAGCGTCATCTCCCGGGGGGAGGAGTCAGCTGGGACGGCAAGGAGGACAGTCGCGACGGGAGGAGCGACACGATCTGGCGGCGACGACCCTTTGGGTCGGCGCCGCCGGAAAACCCGGCACGGAGGGTTTTGCTTAATTCCGGGCGCCCGCGGCCCGCCGGATCCGGCTATGGTGACCTGCCCCCCCCCCTCTTCGACACCCACTACCCCGACAGACCTTAATACTCCTAGGAGTCCTTGAGCGTGGGCCCGGGTGAGCGCGGAGGCCCCCGCTCAAGAACAGGCTGCTCGGTGGACGCGCGATCAGAGGGGGGAGGGTACGGCCACAGGCCGGAAAACCGACAGGTACCCGGGTACCAGACAGAGGAAAAACCGGGGAAATGAGCGGGGAAAATTCAGGCGCGGAGGCAGGAGCGCTAGTTTTTTCTATGTCTGTGCGTCTCGGTCCCCCCCACCTGTCCTCGAGGTGATGGGGGACCTCGACACGGAGGACCGCCGCGTCGGTGGACGCGGCAAGACCTTGGGGCGGGGTTTACGGGATGGAGCGGCGGGATCGACGAGCGACCGCGCGAGGAGGGGTTTTTTGCCAGCCTTTCCCCTCCTACCTTCGGCAAGACCGAAGTCACGCGGGAGCTAGATTAGGCTGGCCCGTCGTCCCTCCCGAACGCCGACCGGCCTAGGCCGGTCGACACCCCGGTTCGGCGGGAGCGGGCCGTGCATCGTGAAGGTCGAGCAGCAGTTTAGTTTTGCATTTCTAGACAAGTGGATTTATTTTTAGATCTGTTTTTTCTTGATTACAAAATTATTACGCTGTTACTGCTTAGGTGGGGGGACTGTGGCAATTACTGCGGTTGCTTACAGTTATATAACTCCCGAGGAACGTCGAGATACACATTGCAGATAGGTGTGCCGATAAGAAATGAACCTGGTCGGAGAGACCCGGGCCCAACTTGCTAATAAGTCCTGTATGGCGAAGTAGAGTGGCCCGTGAGACGACACTCGGTCCAGTTTGCCGGGACATGTTGTGAACAATTTCAATTTCAATTACAATTTCAATTTCAATTTCAATACAGTCACACGATCAGATCCACATAGATATATAAGTGGATACATGCATCTTCCCGGCGTACAACCGCGTAGCCCGTCGGACCGGAAATAGACTGCCGCATTGGTTCCGCATTTATACCCATGTATGTATGGTCAGATGGTTTTAAATCCAGAGGGTCCAAGACTTTCTTACATGTGTGACATAACGTACATCCTAACGGTAAAGCGTTACTTTAAAAGCGGTGCGGCATACCCAGACCTCGAGATAACCCTCGAGGACTTGAGAATGCCTCGCGCAACGCTCCAAGCCATTTCTCTAGCGACACTAGGTAGCGGCGAACCTTCAGCCAGTGCAACTCCCGAGTACTAGCGCTCTGTGCTTTGCGCTCGCGCAATTGCAGTCTCGACTCTCGTAGTAGTAGTCTCGACAAAGGGTGGTAAGGCAGCCCTAGAGCCGCCCACTGACATGTTGAACAACGACCCCGACCTCCTCGAGCACGAGCTCGTCGACGTCGCCTCATGCAGCAAAGTCATTCGTGTCGGCACGGAACGCCCACCGTGCGACACCGACGAGCCCCGTATGTGAACATTGACACACGACACGGCGCGTTTTCTGAGCGACAAGAAGTCCCCAGTAAGTGGGGTACTACGAGTACTTCCACAGATTTTGCAATGCTTTCTTTAACAGTTGCTCCGACCCGGCTTGTAGTTGGCAGGGTTTGGACGCGTTGTCGACCGGACTTCCTCTATCGCCGGAGCAAGCAATTGCCGTTGCCCTCGTCCGAGCGGGTCATTGCACTCAAAAACGGAGGAAGATGTTTGTACTCGATTGGGCTTCCTCCGCCTCACCAAGGGCGGACAAAGGAGCTCGGACTCGAACCGAGAGTTTGCCGAGCTCGCACTCGAGCGCTTCTACCAACCACGTCCTATCGCGGTCTCCGGCACACTTGACGCGCTACGCCAAGCGTTCGTGGACATAACGCTCGAAGTCAGCCTACATGCCGCCAACAACGCAACCGTTGGAGCAACTTTCGCGAAGACCACACCATGCATATGCCACCCGGACAGGACGCCAAGGCCAAGAAGGCGGCGGCCGACAAGCGCAAGGCCGCATCTGCAACAACAACATGTGCAGGGGCTACCTCCGGAACTAAGCCCAACGACGCGGCAAAGCCACCCACGAAGAAGTGATGGTGTGGCCCGCCGCGCCAATTCCTGCTCCCTCTCATCCAAGTACATGCGTAGTCGCCCCGTGCGGCGAAGGTGGTGGGAGTTGGAGCATATCGGCGCGAGCGGTCAAGTCGTGAGTTCGACCCGCCACTGCGTGCGGGTCAAGTTTAAGAACGGCTTACGTCCTAGACCGCTTAACCACGGTATCTCCATGAACGACGCCACACAGCCCCAACTTGATTTCCTCGCAACGGAAATACCACGGTTCGAGGCATGCGGAGCTTGGGAGCGCGCGTACAACACCCGCTACGTCTCCCGCATGTTTCTATACCCAAGCCCGGCGTCAACAATTGGCGCTTGACAATCGACCTACGCGAACTTAACAATTAATATTCGGAGTTCAACATGTCGTGCTAGACCCTCAAGCACCTACGCCATCTGTCACGACCGGGCGAGCATTTCGTCTCTCTAGACCTCGCGCGCGGACGGCTTCTACGCGCTCCATCCGATAGGAGGATCGCGACTTCTTCACGGTCAACTACCGAGGCAAGCTGTGGCGCCTAGCGTGGTTGCCGATGGTCTGTTTTAGGATCGGGCTACCACTTTTGCAAGCTAACCTAGTCGCTCACCAATTACATGCGGTGTCCAACTACCCCGTCGACAACAGAGATGTCTACCCCTAACAAGCCCACGCGACGTTTTTTACGAAAGACCCGATGGCGCGGAGCCCGCCTATTACCCTACATGGACGACTTTGTGTTCTTGGCCGACTCCCGAGCCGCAGCGCTACTCGTACGTGACCGCGTCGAGACGCTGCTACACCGTCTCGGACTTCAACGCAGCCCCAAGAAAGGCTTGTGGAAACCCACTCACGTGGGCAACTATCTTGGCCTCACTATGCATTTCCCCGAAGGCGTGCTTTGAGCCCCACAGAGATTCTACACGCCCTCTCCGAGCAAGCCTCAACCTTACTCGGCCGCGCAGCCTCCAACGCCGGATGGCTCACAATCAGAATGTTCGCCTCGTTCTCTGGGAAAGCTTAGTTTCTCTACCATCCCATTACTACGGCGCGTTTCTTGTTACGCGAACTGCATTCCGTACTGGTAACGCGACAAGGTTGGGGAGACCGCGTCCAAATGACACACTAGCTAAACAAGACCTCGAGTGGTGGCGCACGGTGCCCGACCATTCGAATCAATCAATAAACGTCGAACGAATCAAGCAACAACGAAAGCTTGCGTCGACCAAAGAGATCCAAAACTATTGTGGTAGTTCGCCTTCTAAGAGCTATTTGCAGACACAAACATATTCTCTTATGCTTGTTGTTGCTGTCACTTCACGTGGAAGTGCAAATGGAGGGGGGGATGAGAAAATGTTTTGACTATAATTGTTAAACAATAGATTGTAATCGAATGACGAAGGGAATTGTTAAAAAGTTCTGTCACCTCCCTGTAATGCATTAGACTAAAACAGTTTCCGCCTAGCTACCTTGCACATGCTCTCGCTAGGTCCTCGTGCCATGTATTAGGGCTTTCCATGGTTGCAAAAAGGCTAGCGACGCGGCTCGTTTGCATTCGGAATTTCGTCCAGCGCGTCGAATACCTAGTTAGATTTAATGTGCGTACATGTACGTACGGGGAGGTACTCGTGCTACAATACGCATCATTGCCCTCGCTACTGATGAAATTTCGCGACTCAAGAATTGTAGTAGCGACTTACCCACGTTGTACGCCCTTCCGATGGAAAACACGAATATAATTTAGTAACAATACCTTTTCAATATCATGCAATGTAATGTTACATGATTGTACTCGTCACACTCCGCATCGGCCTCAAAAAATATGGATCAAGCATCAACTTCAATGCATCAAACTTTAATACACCATCCGTTTTATTTTTTCTCCTAATTCGTGGATGCATTGATTAAATAGGACACTAATTCGCTGTACATCGAGTAATTGCATTACTAATTCATGGATGCGTCGATTTAATAGGACATTAATTCATGGACGCATTGATTGAATGGAGCGCTAGTTCTTGGACGCATTGATTAAGTACGGCACTAATTCATGGATGTATTGATTAAATAGGGCACGAATTCATGAACGCATAGATGCGGCTGATGCGGCAGACGCATCATGATCCCATGAATGCGTCGGTGTTTGATGCGGAGGCTTAGTTCCGTCACACGAGACTTCTGGATGGCCATTTCGCATACATGCCCACAACCGCTTACGTCACGCTGCGCTTTCTGTCCGCCTTCCGCCTTACTTGGGAGCGGGTCCATTATGAAGAGCGTCCAAATCGAGCTCGTCGGCTTCATCATGACCCCGGACATCGCCTTCACGGACTTCTTCGCGCAAGGCGAAACTTCCTGGCGAGACAAGACGTACGTGCTAGACTTACGACCGCAGCGAATGTCCGCGCCAAAATATTTTCGAGCGTGGTCGTCGCCATGAGCCGCCTTTGCGCGTTCGAATCCTTGACCTTTTTACTCCCCTTTTAGCCTTGCACCGCCGACAACGCCGCGCGGAACGGTGCGGAAGAGCGTATGTGCAAAACTTGAAAACACGACGCAAACGTGATAGCGACGGACGACATGTTCTGCGCCGAGTACACCGCCACCTTCCAACGCCCCACAACAGACACACAAGCCACCGCCCCGATGGCGATCGTTGACATGCTTATGCGGACCCTTCGCGGCGACAAATTAGCCAGTGGACGACGATAAGCTACAATATCGCCCTCCGCCGCTGAATGCTCTTAGCTCCGCAGACGACGCGCACAATCATCACCGGCCGCCATCTTCGCCGCCACGACCGCAAAAACGCCGCCGCGCTCGGCCAACTTAGATATCTACCACCCGTGTGGTCCGATGCCCTCCGCCGCCGCCGCAAGCCTCCGCGCCGACCCCGTTTTTCCACTACGGGGACGAGACGCCTTCCTCCGAGACAACGCCTTGCGAACTGTAACCGTCCCGGCGGACGGCTCGTGCGGCTTTAAGGTGGTGTATGTATCCATGGGCATCATTCAGCCCCCGCCGTCAGGCTGGCATGGTGTCCACACCCACCACACGCGGGACTTAATGAACTAGCTCTGGACTCTCGCGGCCACGCACATGCTCCACAAGAGCGACGTCATGCAGCTTTACTCCAATGAGTTCTTGTCCATCGAAGGCAATACCGACCTAAACGACGATATTGAAGGTATGTTGCGGTCCACTCTCGACAAGGAACCGCCCGCTCCCGGCACCGCCGTGCCCATACATACGTTGGTAGATGTTGCATTCCACCCTTAGGCTATTCGCCATCGCTTTCGCACAACCCTCACCCTGCTTTTCGACAACGAGAAGTAACTATGCTTCGAGTTCTTCTGCCACCATCGCGGCGAGTTTAATCACTACACCGCAACCGCATTGGACGCAACGCATGTATCCATGTTGGAAGACATGCGATACAATTTGAGGGAACGACACTCCGCTACCTCACCACTCATCTTTATGACGAGTGACGACAAGGACTCCGCTAGCCGAATCAAGCACTACCAAGAGCGCGCGCCGTCGTGATTTTGTGCTCCCCTAGACACTTATTTACACCGAAGATTGACACCTTCATCATGTGATGAATGGGTAACAATTACACATTTGTATTTATCTAATAAAAATCAACAATATTTGCCGACAAATATAACGTCCGGACCCAGTACCACCTCATGCACCTCTGCCCACGTCTCTGTCCTGCAACATCACCCGCATTTCATCCATGGAGGGATCTACCATCCCGGGCCCCACTTCCCATAATGCATTTCATTTCTGTATGTCACTTCCAATATATTTGTAAGCAACCCCATCCGTCGCTAAAGAAACTCCGTTCTCCGCATCCCCCGCGCGCGCCAGCGCGCGTTTTGCTGTGTAACGTTGTGCATCAAGTTGTTATTGGGGGCGCGCATGCCGAATAAGCCACCGAGACTCCGAGGGGCCGTCCGACTGCTGTCGGTCGCCGTATTGAGTTTATAGGGACGGGATTATAGCTTGCTTCCTCAACACCATAGATCATCGAACAGCGTTGGCGTGATTTTCGTGCGGGTCCGGTTCCTGTGACGTTGGCTTCTACCAGCATCGCTCTGCCGCACGGGCTCGTCCTAATCGGAGCCCTCGGAGGATATTGATTACACTAGTAAATAAAGGAATTCAGGAACTGCACGCGTCAGTGGATGCGCAGAAGACCGACAGGCGGCGCTGCTTTCGGTACTACCTCGCCTCGTAGCAGACACAGCGAGTGCAAAGGTAGTCTCCCAGGGTCAGAATCCGGTGGAGAAGCGTGCGGGATGAGCGCCAAGACAATGGCCGTAACGTGCCTGACCCTATGCGCCGTAGTTTTCTTCGTCTCTGCTTTATTCCCGACTAGTGCAAGCGCGCAGAACGCGCGTCCGCTCGTCTCGTCGCGAGTCGAGGAGGCGTCTACGGGTGGGCGGCACAGCAGCCGGAGCACTCGGGCCGAAGAGCGAGTAGCGCCCTCCGTGTCTGTGGTCGTTGATGAGAAACTCGTCCTCGCTGCGGACGCCCCCATCGATGTCGTCAAGATATTCTCCTCCGGCGAGGCGCAGGTGACGAGGACTCTGGAGGTGGTCGCGCCATCGTCGGGTATTATTCGCGTCACGGTGTGGAACATTACTCGGAACATCGTTCCCGGATCTGCGCGCGTGAACGGTCTGTGCTTCTCGCCCTGGACACCCTCTCCGTGACACATTTTCGCGTGATATGGATGCCATTATTTGCTGACGGTGGTGCTGTCGCCGCAGGCCGTGGAGTCGGGAGTGTGGTTCAGCTGTCGGAGGGGCCCTCGAAAGGCGAACAGGACGTGCGTTGCCTCTTTGTACATACTTACTTTAGGGTTAGGCTTCAAGGTTCTGTGTGTTGGAGAGAGGGGAGTTGAAGTTGAGGTTTTCTGGTGCTTAGGCTGAGCAGCAAGCGCTGGAGGATGAGCTGCGGGCCAACCTGCGTGCGAGTGAGCAGAAGCTGAAGGCGGTGTCGGAGCAGCTGCACTGGGTTCAAGAGTCCACCTCTGCATACGGCAAGGCGGCCGCCTCCCTGACGGAGTTGCAGAGCGCAGACACATGGAGGCAACGCAGGCGCGCGCTGATTCGCATTTCCGCATAATCCAATGTCCCCCCATCCCCCCTTAGCACCCACCACCACACTCACCTCAACTACCAGCCCCCCTTTCTCTTATTGAGCTTGCTTATACGTGTCACACGCACACACACACACACACACACACACACACACACACACACACACACACACACACACACACACACACGCACACACACACACACACACACACACACACACACACGCACTCACACACAGATTCTGACTTACACAGTCTCTCTGTATATCTCTCTGTTCTCTCTCTCTCTCTCTCTCTCTCTCTCTCTCTCTCTCTCTCTCTCTCTCTCTCTCTCTCTCTCTCTCTCTCTCTCTCTCTCCCTCTCTCTCTCTCTCTCTCTCTCTCTCTCTCTCTCCCTCTCTCCCTCTCCCTCTCTCTCTCTCTCTCCCTCTCCCTCTCCCTCTCCCTCTCCCTCTCCCTCTCCAGCCCCCCACCCCAGCCCCCCAACACGCACACACACACACACACACACACACACACACACACACACACACACACACACACACACACACACACACACACACACACACACACACACACATACAGCTCACCTTGTAATGGATGTATTTTCCGCAGACTGGGCGAGTTGAGCGACCAAGTGTTGGCAGCGGGGGTAGAGGACAATGCTGCCCAGATAGCGCTAAACAATGCAATCAACAGTCGACGCCTTGCCTCACACAACAGACAGGTGCCTTGATCTAGCTCTCTCCCTCCCTCCCCTTAACACAACCACACACAGACACACACACACACACACACACACACACACACACACACACACACACACACACACACGCACGCACGCACGCACGCACGCACCCACATGTGCACGTCCTGAAACTATCCATGTCAGCTTTTAGCTGTGGTAGTGCTGTCAAGACAATTGTTGCATATCTACGACTGACAGGGGTTGCTGGTATGGTGGGGGAGGGC
Source organism: Tetraselmis chui (assembly GCA_026401115.1). NCBI lineage: Eukaryota > Viridiplantae > Chlorophyta > Chlorodendrophyceae > Chlorodendrales > Chlorodendraceae > Tetraselmis > Tetraselmis chui. The sequence goes on along the minus strand of JAPMLY010000207.1, from coordinate 63,747 downwards.
AGGTGGTGGTTGAGGTGTTGGCAGCACAAGGAGGGACTCTTAAGATGGAGCTGACATACCGCGTGCACGGCGCCTTTTGGAGCGCTGCGTATGACCTCCACGTCGCGCCCGGCTCCGCAGACACCCCCGCACAACTGGACTACTACGCGCAGGTCACGCAGCGGACGGGCGAGGACTGGGAGAACGCCGCGTTTGTGCTGTCAACCTCCGAGCCCGGCCGTTTCGTCACAGTCCCGCAAATGGACAGACACGTAAGCTGCCCATGGCGCTGTGTAGCGCAGGATTCCTCACCCTATTTTGAGCTCTTGATGGCCACATGAAGTGCCGGCATACATGTAAGTTGACAGGCTACCGTCCTGTGGGACTGCAGGTAGTGTCTTTGCAAGGGTTTTGGGCGACGAAGGGTGCCAAGCCTCCAGTTCCATCGCAGTCAGTCAGGTCGTTTGCCGCGACGCGCCATGCTCGTAGGGCGGTGCCAAAGATGGCTATGGTGCGGATGGCGACCACCACTACCACGATGAATGATGCGGTGAATTACGGCGAAGAGGAGGACGCGATGGAGATGGAAGGGGGAGTTGAGATGGAGATGGGTGGTGGGGAGGCATTTGTGGGGCCGCAGGCGATGGGGGTGGATGCCGGGTCGACCAGTGTGCAGTATAGCCTGCCACAGCGCATGACGTTAAAGTCAGGTGCGCTGTTTATGTGTGGTTGGTAAGCAAGACGCAAAGAGGGTGATGTGTTGAACTCAGAGGCTTGCTGTCGGGCCGGCTGCTTACCGTCTTGTGTTTGCTTGGCGTTGCGCTCAGGATCGGAGTCCCGTTCGATGACCATCGCCAGTATCGAACTGCACGGGGCATACATCCACACCACCGCTATCCGGGATGACGCCCAGGCTGTGGTCCTTCTGCAGGTGAGCTATTCTTCTCGCCTCACATCTTGAGCATGTCCCCAGCCCCCCTTCAAGTGTTTGGATCACAATGTGTTCTCAGGGTGGACACACACTGCCCACCTTCGGTTCCTTCTGGGCTAAGGAAGTGCGCTTCAAGCTTCACACGCACGTGTAAACTCACTCATTCTCACTCCACATATGTACACACGCACACGTACACACACGCGCATACACACCCACACACGCCCACACAAACACCCATTGACACACGCACACCCACCGACACTTACGGGCGCACACCCTGTATGCGCATACTTATACGAATGATATCGAGTATTTGATGCTTACTTGTACCAAACCTGTCATCGGTTATACAGGCAAGGAACCCTTCGGAGTACACTCTGCTGCCGGGTAGCGTCACTTCCATTGTTGACGGCGACTTGAGCGGCAGCACGCAGATGGCTTTGACCGCTCCGCAGGTTTGGACCCATCCCCTTTTCCCTCGCCCAATCACCATGCATCAACCCCTCTTTGTCCCTCTCCAGGGGCCTCGTTGTGAATGCTGAGTACGGTGCTGCTCTCGGCAGGAGGAGATGGAAGTGGCGGTTGGCGTTGACGATGCAGTGCGAGTCAAAATTGTGAATGCGCCCAAGGTAGCCACTGACCGCAAATTTTGATAGTTTGCCTTATCTTTTCGTTTTTCACGCCAGATTATGGTGCAGTGTGTGAGTTTGTAGCTCAGACTGCTGCCATTATGTTTTCTGCCGTTACCAGGTGGATGCCAAGCAGGGACAAAAGTCATGGAACCCCTGGTCGGACCACGGCGACCGTCGGCGTCAATCGATCACTCACATCTTTGAGATTAAAAATACAAAGGTGACCTAATATCCCCGTCTCCCCGCTCCATGAATTGGTTCTTGTGTGGGGAGGCTTTGCCTTACGCGTAGGTATGCTTGTTACTCGTGGGAGCAGGCTGTGCCAGTGAAGATCCGCGTGCACGATGTGTTGCCGACGGTGGACTCTGAGGAGGTGAAGGTGGAGTTGAAGTCAGCCACGCGCGAGTGCGGGCTGCCAGATTGCAAGGTGGACTTCTTGCATGAGGTATTCTCAGGGAAGGTGAAGTGGGACGTGGTGTTGCCTGCCAGCGGCACGCAGCAGCTGAAGGTTGGGTTCGACGTTAAGTGGCCCAAGGAAAGGCAGTTGTATGGGATCGAGTCGCTGCACGGAGCTGCTTGATGCGCCGGTCCAGAGCGTGATCCCTCCTCATGGACCTTTCCTGCGTGTGGTTCTAGGAAGGAGTGCAGCGGCGGTCGAGTGCAATGGGAGACATGCTTGTGTCAGTTTTTGTATTATTAGATGGTGTTAGTGCCTACTTGCCAAAAATATATATTGTATTTGTCAAAAAATATATATTGTTGAAAATACATGCGTGATTTCATTAGCGATGTGAATGAATTATAATCAATATCACTGCATGTAATGTTTAATCTCAAGATTTAGATGTGTGCAAAGTCAGTTTTGCACATAAAGATCTTATAAGGATATATGAATAAGAATAAATAAGAGCTATCATACGCAGATGGTGGTAAGGTTTAGAATACGACAATTATATATATTTATTGTATATTTTTAAAAAGTGTCGGAACTCTGGCCTTCATTTTTTCCTTATCGGATAGTTTGCGCTCCTTGTATCCCTGCCCTAAGTAGTTACAGGTAGCGCAAAGACACGAGGAGAGGGACGGGGAGGGATGGAAGAGAGAAAGGATGAAACTGTGCGTATCCCTGCCTGACTGCCTGGGTGAATATCGTTCAATTGAACTGACGCGGTATCACCGAACAAACGAAGACCGGAAAAGAAAACACGTCGCCATATACAGGACTCGAGGGCAAGAACCACCTCGGACGGCGGTCTACAAAATACCGCCAGGGGAGAGCCTTTGTATCGCCAGCTCATAGATTTGCTGATGTGTTGTGACGGTGGTTTTCGCCAATCTAAATGAGCAAGGGTATTTCCATTTCCAATGGGCGACGGACGACGCTTTCCTTCTGCAGTTTTACTGTGCGACTACCTGATGTAGCGAGACGAACAGGAGTGAGGCGAGCTTGTGGACTGGTTTATATCATTGAGGATGACATTTCGGCTGCAGCGAATACACCTCACAGGGAATCTGTCAAAAGTGTGAAAATTGAAAAACGTGCAAGCGAAACTCGACAGTTGCCTATCGTATATTCAAGACGTTGTGATGTGTGCTTTGATGCGAGTAGTGTCTGAGTGGAACTCAGCTTTGAATTGCCGGTCTTGACGCTGACAAACTTTTACAGTTTCATTATTCGTACAGCCAGTCCGGCAGGCGCTCTAAGCTTACATAATAAAACCTTACGTATCGCTAGGAACTACGACCGACAGTGCGCCTGTAAGCCGCCGCGTCCTCAGCAGTCAGCACTGCGTCCAAAAGCAGTGCCGACGTAATAAATACCCGTATCAATAAGATTCAAGAATCTGGTAATTCATAGCTGATGGAGATGCCCAAAATATTCACCAGATATTATTGATATACACTCCCTTGCCTCCTCGCGTGGTATTATTCCATATACATAAATTACGCCCGCCTCCTCGTCCTTACGCCCTTCTGCTCCGCTGACCAAATCTCCAAATAAGCTCCATCCACAGAGCACTATTTTCCAAGTCCCGCGATATGTTCAAATGTATGTGTCGGGGCTCGATGCTTCAGCTGGATTCACAAGCTTCTCTCCACTCTCGAAGCCGGCGTGCACGTAGTGGTTCAATGGCTGCCGGTTCGACTGTCATGGCCAGCTTGCAGCGACGACCAACGAACGTTCAAACTGCGAGGGGCAGTATCTGTACCTCCACGGTACTGCTGCATCCCGTACTCGAGCGCTGTATTCATGACGGCCGCAGCGAAGACGACGTCGACGACTACCCTGCCGAGTGATGGCCAACCTGCAGGCATTGTGTGAATACGGCTTTTCGATTCCCCTTTGCCGGAAAAGATAGATACCACTCGCTACTTTATGACGTCGACTGAACGGACGTCCCAGTGAAGGAGCTGCGCTACAAATAAGTTATATGGTTTTCGGTGGAGCGGAAGTGGAGGAGGGAGGGCTCCTAGAAACACTAGCTAGCTGTCGGCGGAGTTCGAGGTCCGCATCGTCGTCGACTTTTATATCACCGTCGCTGATGCCATATCCCGTCTTTCGCGCAGCGGCAGAGGGGCGCGGCGGGAAATCCTCAGAAATATACTGGGCGAAGTACTGTCAGGGATGGAGTTACGTGCTCCCGCGCGTCCTTGCTGGACGTCAGCATCGGGCGGGACAAAATCCAGTATATAACTCAGTAGTTTCCGGCGAGCATATGGTAACCCGTACACATTGCCACTGGGATTGGAGCTCGTAACCCGCCTCCAGGCTCGTAACCCGTCGTCACATCGTCAGCAGCGCCAGCATCAGATGCTCTGCAGTTTTAAAATAAAATTAATTTCTTACAAGAAAAAAGCAGTGGAGGCCACCAAGCCAAAAAAAAAAAAAAAAAAAGGAGGAAAAAACCTAAGCCCGAGGAACAGGAAGGCATGCCACAGCACCAGCACTGCCCTCCTGAAAAGCGTCGCGGAGATAAGAGCCCAGAGTGCCATGAAGAGCAGCAGAAAGACGTTGCATGAATTCTCGTCGCACATCCCCCCAAAAACGCCGAAACGGAAGAGAAGTAGATCGACGAACAAAATGTTGCATACGGACATAACTGAGCGGTTTTCTGAGCAGTTTCAAAATAATATGATTGCGATGTGTTCATAGTACGACAGGTACAGGTACGTACGCAGGAGCAGAATCCAATATATTTAGTCAGATTGGTTGAAATAAATCTACAGGTTTGCAAAACTTACTTAGATACGTGACAGAACGCACACCATAGCGGTAAAGGGTTACTGCAAATGCGGTGCGTCTTACCCAGTCCTCTAGGTAACCCTCGATGACTGGGGAAACGCCTCGCGCAACGCCACAAGCCCTGCCTCCAGCAACACTAGCTAGCGGCGACCCTTAAACCGGTGCAACCCCCGAGCACCGGCACTCTCTGCTTTGCGCTCGCCAATATGGCTCGCGCAATTGTAGTATCGACTCTCGTAGTCGAGGAGGATGTCAGTTCACATCGTCTCATGCGCACTCGATCGTCACGAGACAATTCCCCACGTTCTACGCCGCCGTTTTACAGCATGCAACATCATCAGTCTACCTCCGCGCACGGGGTCGACGCTCTACCCATTGCCGGTGAACAACGTACTACCGAACACATTCAAACTGCAGTTTCGGCATCTCCGGCCTTCTAAGCACATGCATGCGTCTAACACCGCCTTACTTGCACAGCTTCAGCGATTAACATGTTTAACTGCGCCCACGAATCAACAACAACCCATCCCCCCTGCCGCGACGATTACGACCGAGGGTGGTAAGGCGACCCATGAGCCACCTATCGACATGTTGAACGACGATTCCGAGCTTCTCGAGCTCGAGCTCGTCGACTTATCCGCGTACGGAAAAGTTATTCTTGCCGGCATGGAACGCCCCCCACGCGACATTGACGAACTCCGCCTCTTGACGCTGACGGACGACACGGCGCGGTTCCTTAACGAGAGGATATCTCAAGCGGGGTACGACGAGTACATCCACATTGGTTGCTATGCCTTCTTCGAAAGCTGCGCCAACGCGACAATTAGCGAGGGCATGGACGCGTTGCCAGCCACCCCTCCTTTATCGACGGAGCAGACGGCAGCCGTTGCCCTCATCAGAGCGAGTCATCGCACCCACACAGCGACGGAGGAGGTTCCCCGTACTCGTATGGGCTTCCTCCGCCTCACCAAGGGCGGACAAACAAGCTCGGATTCGGACCGAGTGTTCCCCGAACTCGCCCACGAGCGCTTCTGCCGCCCACGCCTTACCGCGGTCTCCGGTCCAATGGACGAGCTACGCCAAGCGTTCGTCGACAGAATGCTCGAGGTTAGCATGCATGCCGCCAGCAAGGCAACTGCTTGAGAAGCGTTCGCGAAGGCAACGCCATATAAGCCACCCGGACAGGACGCCAAGGCCATGAAGGCGGACGCCGACAAACGCAAGGCCGCAGAAGCAACAACAACAACGGCTACCGGAACTAAGCCAGACGACGAGACCGAGGCACCGAGCCAACCACGAAGAAGTGATGGTGGGACCCGTCGCGCCGATTCTTGCTCCCCGCCATCCAATAGCATGCGTCACCGCGTGCGACTAAGATGGCGGGAGTGGGAACATCGGCGCGAGCGGTCAAGTCGTGAATTGGATCCGCCATGGCGTGCGGGTCGAATTCAAAAACGGCCTACGTTCTAAGCCATTTAAACACGGAGTCTCCATGAATGATGCCACCCAACCCCAACTAGACTTCCTTTCTACGGAACTTCCACGCTTCGAAGCATGCGGAGCCTAGGAGCGCGCCCACAACAACCGCTACGTCTCCCGAATGTTTCTAGTCCCCAAGCCCGTCGACAAGTGGCGTCTGAAAATCGACTTACGCGAACTCAACAACTAATGCGCGGAGTTCAACATGTCGTGCGAAACTCTAAAGCACCTCCGCCACCTATCCCGCCCGGGCGACTACCTCGAACTAGCGGACGGCTACTACACACTCGGCATCCGATAGGAAGACCGCGACTTCTTCACGGTAAACTACATGGGCGAACTCTAGCGCCTCGCGTGCCTCCCGATGGGTTGGTCCGGGTCCACCTAATACTTATGTAAGCTAACACATGCGCTCACCTTCGGCGTCAAGTTGCGCCAACTACCTTCGGCGTCTACCACCTTCGGCGCCAACTACCTTCGGCCAATTACCAACTACCTTAGGCGTCAAGATGCGCCCCCGATCGCAAGGACGGCTACACCCCACAAGCCCTCGAGAAGACTCTTGCGCAACGTCCGTTGGCGCGGGATTCGACTACTACGCTACATGGACGACTTCATGTTCATGGCCCACTCGTGTGTGGCGGTTAGCCTCTGAAAGCTAAACGCTAGCACAAATCTGTTCTAGTCTGTCTAGTTCTGTTGTTGCAAGATGGCAAATGATGTTGTCGAGAGGCAATTGATGAAAGATGTCTCACTGCTGTACTTGAACAGTAGATGTAGCCGGCTGCTCCAGTTCATTTGTAGAACAGCCTTGCCACCATCATTGCTTCTTAGGTTGCATCGGTGCCTTGCCTTTGAACTCCGGGCATTGGAACAAACGATGTCCCTTGTTGTGGCACTTGAAGCATAGTCCCTCGTCCATGTGTCGTTTGCGCTCCTCAGGTGTCATTGCATTTGCAAGCGAATTAAAATCTTCACGACCAGATGTCTGACCACGTCCACCATTGTTGCCACCTCCACGTCCACGTCCGCGGCCACGTCCACGGCCACCTTTGTTACGTTTCCAGGTATTAGAGGCATCCTCGAGAGGGTCATCAAGGTTGCGCTTACGTGTAGGCTGGGCAGATGGTCCAGCAGCAGACCTCGCATTGCCTAATTCCGGCGAATCTGTCACGACGTTATTCAAAAAGTTTTGCAGCTCCACTAGCGTAGTCTGGTATCCTAGTTGAGCTCGGTGTGACTTAGCCAGTTTCTTGAGCGCATCGTTTGCCAGGCCATTAATGAAGCGTACACACTGCACCTCAGCTGTCAGGTTTTGACGAGACCGACGTAAGTAGTCGTTGTACTGTTTAGTGTAGATTGCGTAACTCATCGTGTTGCTCTGCGTAAAGTTCATCAAAGCGTTAATCGCGTCGTCCTGAATGTTCGGAAGAAACGTCGACTTGCGTATCTCCTCAACAAGTTCGTTGTACGTAGATGGAATTGGAGGCTGATTTTTCCGGTTCAACCACCACCCACCAAGGTGTCCAGAAAACTGTGAAGTAACCCTGTCTGTGCGGGCGTAAGTGTCAGACCATCAATGTTGATGGATTCCGGGACGACGTAAGTGCCATCCGGATTAACTGTCGACTGTTCCAAAACAGCATGCTCGACCTGAGCAGGTGTACGTAAGTTGTTCATAGCAAACAGGACAGGAATAGATGCCGAGTACACGTAAACAAGCTGTCGTCCTTGAGGTAGTGTAACGTTAACAGGTTCACCCTAAACCACTCAACAACGTCAAATCATCCGATGTCAGAACGAGACCGGTTTCCTCGTGTAACTCGCGAATAGCAGCGTCGACAGGCTCTTCGTTAGGTAAGACAGAGCCAGCAGGGAACCAAGTTCTACCAGAACGAGGCTCACGCTGAAACACCAACTTTAAGTCCGACGATTTAGTTCCTCCAACGTGAATTACCAAAACCACGTAATGTCCTGCTCCGAGAGAAGCCATCTCAACTCAAGCAAACAACGTCGAGCAGATCAACGAGCAACGAAAGCGTGCGTCGACCTAAGAGCTCCGAAACCAGTGTGGCGGTTAGCCTCTGAAAGCTAAACGCTAGCACAAATCTGTTCTAGTCTGTCTAGTTCTGTTGTTGCAAGATGGCAAATGATGTTGTCGAGAGGCAATTGATGAAAGATGTCTCACTGCTGTACTTAGACAGTAGATGTTGTAAGCGAACAAAGGAATTGTTAAAAGGTTCTGTCACCTCCCTCTACTGCACTGGGCTTAAATAGGTTTTAGCCCAGACTAGTCACGCCTGCAAGCTACGCTTACGTGTCAGGCGTTAGTGCTGCTCAACCGTCGTCATCCGCCTCGAGACGCGGCCTGCCTAGCATTGGGTCTCACGACGCGGCTCCTTCTGCATTGGAGAGCTCGTTCTGGCGCGTCATCTGGATGGTTAGATTAATTATGCATATCTGTACGTACCGGGAGGTACTGGTCGTACTGTAGCATCAGCACCATTACAATATTGCAGTAGCGACGTACCCACGAGTATACGTCCATCCTGTGGAAAAGCACGATTTGATATCCGTAACGAGTACATGTACAATGTCCTGCAATGTACTGTTGCAGGACTGTACTCGTCACACGTGCGAGGCAACAATACTCCTACGCACGCGACCGTGTCGAGGCGTTGCTACACCGACTCGGCCTCCAACGATACTCCACTAAGGGCCTATGGGAGCCCACGGAGGTGGGAGATCACATCGGCCTCATGATCGACCTCCAAAGCGGCGAGTATCGAGCCCCCATCGACGAACTGCAAACCCTTTTCCAAACATGCGTCAGTTCAACTCGGCCGCGCAGCGAGCACCGCCCGTTGGCTACCCGCTAGACAGCTAGCCGCGTTCGCAAAGAAGGCGCAGTTTCTCTACCTAGCCATTGCGCTAGCACGTTTCTTCCTCCGCGAACTCCACTCCGTATTGAGTACGCGACAAGGATGGGGCGGCCGAGTCCGGATGACACACAACCTAAAGCGAAACCTCGAACGGTGGCGGACATTGCCCGACCAACAAAGCGGGCGCTCAATCTACAAACCCATCGAGACGGCGTACCTCCACGCCGAGTCAAGTGGTTACGGATGGGGAGCCGTGTAAAACGACAACCCTTGTTACCATGCGCGCGATTTCTGGTACGACGGCGACCGGCACAAACACATCACATGGAAGGAGCTACGAGTCTTGCGGCTTGCAATCGAATCTTTCCTACCACAACAACAATGACGCCACGTCTTACTACACGAAGACAACACTGCCGTCGTGGATACGCTTCCAAGCTAACCACGCGCTCCCCCGTCATGATGACAGAATTACGCAGGCTACGGCATCTATTGGACGTCAACGACATCATCATCCGTCCGAGGTATATCCGGTGGGCAACAAACATTTCGGCGGACAGCCTCAGACGGGAGCTCGACCGTGACGATTGGCCATTAGCAGCCCTACGGAGGGATATGTTAACAGCTCGACCCTTGTATTTGTAACTACCTTCAAGCAGAGTGGACGCCACTATTTATCGACCGTTTCGCGTCAATGGAAATCACGCAGCTCCCTTGCTTCAACGCCAAGTGGCGCGACCCCAAGTGGGAGGACATAGACTGCCGACACCTACATGACGCCGTTTGGCAACGCGAAGCAAACTACTGCAACCTCCCGTGGGACGCCTTACCCCCCCTCAGCGCAAAACTGAAATAACGTCACGATGGAGGAGATACGGTCATGACCGGTTCGATGTACTTGTCTTCGGTCACGGAGGTCTTTTTGTTCCAACCACCCATGCATTTGACGAGGGGGGGGGGGGAGGGGAAGGAGAGGAGGGCACCGTTGATGCTAGCAGCAGATGCCGCCCCCTTGCGGAGGCTTTAAGATGTCCATTTTAAATCGGTGTGTGGGGCAGCGTGGATTGAGGAGTGAGCTTGTTCTAGCTAGGCGGACAAGGTCGCTGCCGCTTGCTAGTAAGCGGAGTTTTCGACATGCGAGAAACTCCAAAGAGCGGCCGGGGGGGGAGGGGGGGACAGTTGTAGTTTTCGGCACAACTGAAAGTTGTGCGCTTGAGGAGGTAACACTCCAAGAGGTTGGCGAGGAGGGGGTTGGCCGTGATCGGTATAGTTAGCACAAAACCCTAAACCCCGCTCGGCCCGCCCGATATTTCTTTTCGGGACCATGTAAGTCTTCAGTGCTGCCCCGTATCCGTAAGCACATGTATCTATGCGAGCTAACACTAGGTGCGGGTGTCTATATCTCGGAAGGCGTGTTGAGTCGACTAGGGGTAAGGGCGAATCAACAATGGAACGCGGGTATTGGAGGTGGCGGCGGACAACCGAGAAGCAACGACATGGAAAGGCGCTTGTTTGCTGACGACTAGCGCTCATTTGGTGGAGCAAACCCATGTAGGGGGATGGAGCTCGACACCATCAACGAGAAGGACAGCCGCGGCGAGATGAGCGGCACGGTCTCGAGGCGCCGATTTAACGTCGGCCGCTGCCAAAACAAACTTCGTACGGACGAGGGTTTCGGTTAAAACGCGCGTACCCGGCACCTTTGAGGTCAAAGCCCTGATTTGACTTCTCCGCCCAGCTAAACTCTGCTCTCGTCGGTACCCGCCATCGACATAAATGCTTCATGCGGTGTGTTAGGGTTATCGCGAAAGCACATCGCCCGTAAAGGTAGCCCTATGGCAGCGTAAAGCACAAGGGGAGGGTAAGGGTGTTATTGTACGGATAAGCATGTGCCGACCGGGACATGACAACCATGACGGGAGGAGCGACAGACGGAAGCTAGTTGTAGCTATGGTTCTTCCCCCTTCTCCGAAGGGTGGAGAAGACTTTGCTTGGAAGAGTGATGCGACGGAAGGAGCGGCGCATATCTCGAACGAGGTGTGCGTGGATCGATGCGGGACCTACCGTCGACTACATGAGCGATTTTTTCTTTGCCTATCTTTCCCCCCTAGCTCTAACACAACCGGAGTCACACAAGAGGAGAGGTCATCAGAGAGACTTGACTCGACATGCACATGCTGATCAGCTAGAATGATTAGAACCCTCGAGCGGCGGAAGCGGTCCGTGTATCGTGGAGATAGCGTCATTATGTTTTTCATCCGGGGGATCCACCAGGACTGTCCATATTCAATTTAAAGTATGTTCTCGCCGTCTGAGAGGATGGAAAATGATAGTCCTCGGCGTAAAACCACATTCCTAAAACCTATATGGCTCTATTGGGAACACCGTGAGACAACGGTTCTTGATTTATCGGTACTTGATGTATGAAAAACAATTTCAATTTCAATTTGTCCGGAATGAAAGCAAAGTCAACAAAAAGCTCTACCTATTGGCCGCGCGAATTCTCTTCGCGATTACCGCTTAAACTTTGGAGATGCTTACGCGTCGGAAAACCCAAGAGGAAATAAGAACCCAAAAGAAAGTTTAGACAGCGACTACAAAGCATGGAAACCAATAACAACAACATCAGCGCAACCACCACGCATAGCACCGCGAAGGTAAAAACCATGTGTGCCATGCAAAACAACCGCGAGACGCGTTGAAATAACTGCATGTGCACATGTCTTAGGAAATGGCAAGAGGAAGCGAGAGTGACGAGCAAATAAGTGCTTAAAGTGTGGCGAGTAATGTTCTAATGCATAACATGTGAGGGTAGGATTCGTACATATCGCTACTAGTTGCATTCCGTACTCTTCGAGGAAGTGTGCACCCGCAGTTGTACAACCACGGTAATTAGCTCAAGCCCCATTACAATTCCAGCGAGCGTACTAGTGACATTAACTAAGCGTCAAGGCGTGCAAGATCACGTCTGTCCGAGGCGACAACGATAAGTCACATAAGATGAGCTTCCAAGGATCGCGTGACGCTTCAAGAATGAAGGCGAGCGTCAAGGCGAGCCAGATCACGTCTGTCCGAGGCGACAACGATAAGTCACGTGAGATGGGCTTCCAAGGATCGCGTGGCGCTTCAAGAATTAAGGGACTTTTTCTTCAGCCATCTCAGTGGAGGGAGGAGACATGTCATTTATCATTTTCTCCCCCCTCCACTGCGATGGCTTAAGTTGCCCAGCCTAGCTCACCATCAGTCTTGAATCGTCATATGTAATGCAGTAGGAAAATACTCGCCATGCAAGCGAGCATACGATTCACAATGAAGACTCCGGGCCGAAGAGGCAGCTATCCCCGAAAACAACGAATAACGTCCACCAAAATCGTAAGACGATCAAGCAACTCAAACAAAAGGGGGGCAAACGACCATTCTGAACAACGAGTTTGAATGGGAATCAATTTACTACTGAGTTTGATATCCACCACAAGCGTTGTAGTGATAAGAATTATGTGATTGAGCAAATCTAGATAATAATCCGGTTGGCAATGCAACATATTCGAGTGTTGGTAGCTGCAGGTTGCTGAGCGTTGGATGTGACAATAGCGCTCAAAATAGTCGTTGGCGTGTACTCACCATGTGGTGGGCGAGTATTTTCAATAGGGTCGCTGAAATTGAACTTGTGATAGACAACAATGAGTCGTTGCTGAAGATAAAACAACTTTCAATGTCTCGCGTACAATGTGTAATAATCAATCACGAATCACTCAACTTAGTCATACCACATGGCCCCTCGCTTTGCTTTCGGTTAAAGTCGACACCCTTGACATGAACCGCTACCTGAAACTTGTTTTTGCGTGAGTCATAGGCTTTTGTGGTGTTACAAGATCTTCAAGTGTGGCTGGGTCGCAAAAGTGTTTGACTGTGTCCGTGTGGTTTGTCTTCGGAATTCGGCGGGGATGGTAGCGACTTTTCTACACCGCTTGGAGCCATGAAACCACCGGACATCTCAGTGTATCACTCGCCTATACATATCGTATTCAGCCTTATGTTATTTTGCCATCACGTCCTATAACATGAGCGAGTATTGCGCATATGGCGTCTTTCCTCGTGTTCTTGGGCTATCTAAGTGCGCTTTGGTGCGACATCTTGCATTAGTGTCATGCCACCTATGTGTGGCGACCACTGTCCTAATGCAATGCATGTGACTGTAGGCCTCCTATGTGTCGCTACTAGTTGCATTCCGTATTCTCCGAGGGAATGTACACCCGCAGTGGTACAACCATTGCAAGTAGCTCTAGTCCTAGTAATGTACTCGCGTGCTTATTTATTAGTGAGATTAACTAAGCGTCAAGACGCGCCGGATCACGTCTGTCCGAGGCGACAACAACACGTCACATTAGACGAACTTCCGAGGGTCGCATGACGCTTCGAGATTCAAGGCGAGCTAGACAAAGCTTCCCAAGCCATCGCAGTGGAGAAAGGAGGCAATTCACTTTTTATTTTCTCTTTTTAATTACATTCAGCGATATTGCCAACAGTTACGCACTCGCGCATTCTTTCTGCATTAGCCGTAACTTATTGTTACGCAGTTTTTTCTCTAAGCAAAGTGTCACACGGGTTTAAGAGGGTTTCGATTTTCACGCTGACACATGAGCGACTTGCGAAGTTTTTTCCCACCTTTCGCTGACAATGGCTTCTTTGCGACCCGAAAATTACGCGGTGATCTTGGTCCCCGTTGGAAGTGCTTCGGCAGGCGACATCCAATTCGTCATGCAACGTGAAGCTATATCCGGTAAGGTGTGGTCTCCGGCTGGCGGATTTTTTCATCAAATGCGAAATACGCCAATACATGTAAGTATTGGCGTATACGTATTGCGTATATGATGTATTGGCGTGTGCTCACCATGTGATGGGCGGGTGTTTCTAATTGGGACACTGAAACGTGTCTTATGATAGACAACACTGAGGCATTACATGCGGTAGAATAACGTCCACTGACTCGTATAAAGCTGTGTAATCATCCTTTGTCAACCCCTCAACGTTCACATATCAAATGGGCCATCTTGTGCAGGGCCAAATCGAAATTGAAAGTGGAATTTTCTACAATAGGTACCGGTTATAAACGGTTGTTGTCTCATGGCCCATATCATTGTCATCTAGGTACGAGGGACCAGGGTTTTGTAAGGGGTCTTCATGGCCATATTCTCTGTAATAGTAGTACAAGTATTAAAATGGAAATTGTAAAACTGGATATAAGTCACATTGCGTATCCGCCGCATCACCCGCATCAATGAGTCCACGAATTAACGTGTCATTTAATCAATGCGTTCAAGAATTAGTACCCCATTTAATTGACGCATCCATGAATTAGTAACCCATTTGATCAATGCGTCCATGAATTAGGCCCCCATTCAATCAATCCGTCAATGAATTAATGACATATATAATCCATGCGTCCATGAACTATGTATGACAAAACAATCCATACGGGGCTACGTTCAATGTATTGGAGTAGTGGAGGATTCATTCCTGCCTCTATCCCAATGTAGCCCGGATGGCTCGTGGATCTTTTACATTGCCGGCATCGTCTGCTAGAGTTGAGAGTTTCTTATTTAGTGTTGTAGGCACAGAAGCACGGGGACGCGCAAAAGCCGACATCAGAGGGATCCTTAGAGGTGTCCCTTGTGGTATTTCATGATGTAGCACAAAGGGTGTAGATTAATAAATATACAGCCTGTTAAAGCGCCGCGTTGACTAAATTTGTAAGCGAATGCGTCATATTTACATACAAGCTGTACAATTTGCACGAGCACTTCAGAATATGCACATGCATAATGCACAATATCAAAAATATGCGCATGCATCCTATAGTCTTTAATCCATATCCCTCCTTTATCGCACGTCACAGTGCACGCATTTTCTGAAGTTCGCCATGGATTTTGTTACTTTATTATTGTTAGTAACCTCGTCACGTATATACTGCCGACTACCCCCCCCAATTGAGCGGCTATTCGGCGGGTTACTCCGTTGCAGCCAAGACAACATGGAGAGGCTTTAACTCGCAACTTGGAGAGCGTTATCATCGTGGGCGGATCAGTCTAGGCGGCTGCTGCCAAGAGGGAGAGGGAACGAACATTTGGTCGAAACTTTTACGAAAGTTGTATGGGACATCCCATGCAATATCCGACATACTTAAACTTTTGAGACGTCAAACTGTTGTAATTGAAAACATATTCACCTCCAAAATTGCGCCAGCATACCGTTGCGCATGATGCATCATTGTATTCGCCCCGCATCACTCGCATCAATGCATCCACGAATTAGTGCTCATTCAATCAATGCGTCCACGAATAAGTGCCCCTTTCATCAATGAGTCCTTGAATTCGTGCACCATTTGATCAATGCGTCCATGAATTAATGTCCTATTAATATAGTGCAACCATGAATTAGTGCCTCGTTTAATCAGCGCGTCCATGAGGTAGTGCTCTATATAATCAATGCGTCCATTCCTTAGCAGTTGAATGAAATAGATGTGCATCAATTTGTGATGCATTGCGGTTGATGCAAGATTTTTAATTTTGAGGCTGATACAGAGGCTCACAGTGGGGGCTTAAACGCGGTTGACGTGCTCATGCAGAGTTTTGATCTTGTGACACTGCCACTTAGTAATGTGTGTGTCAGTGGCTTTGCAGTCCGACCCGCGGTGGTAGGGGTCACCACAACATCCACACTTCTCAGCAAATGAGTAGTTCATTTGTCGAATGGCGTGCGACCACCGGACGAGCGGGGCTGAGGATGTTTGTGCTGTGAAGCACTAGTAAGAAAGGCAGTCGCAGCTAGCGGGGCAGGTAAGGTGGCAAACGGTTCATCGACATGATTTTTAAGGTGGTTTGCATGGCGCAGGATATGCTTCGTCAGCTCGGTGGCAGGAATGGTGACATTAGGTTCAAATACATTAATAGTATATTGTTTCGCTTGGCCCAAATGGCCCGCTTGTGATATGCCAACCAACAGATATGTGTTGAGCATGTGTTCCGGTAAAGTGACCGGTCCGTCGGCTAGTATGCATTACTTATTCAGCTCGTCATACGTTTGACGCGTGTTGTAAACGAACTGAATGAGTGTCTCGCATGGACGTTGCTGTCTGATAAGCTGAGAAGCCAAACGCATAGTGATCGGGATGCTTTGAGAGTCCAGCATGCTGCACAGCTTGTGCCACTACGCAGACCACGTGTTCGACTGCGACGGGGGGTGGCCTTGATCGCATGTCGACCGATGGGGTGCAGGTTAGTTGCAAGAGCCAGCATGGCATGTAGAAAGTCCTAAGCATCAAGGTCGATGCGGGCACTAGACTGGTGCATAGCAAGCTGTGGGATTAGAGC
This sequence comes from Tetraselmis chui, assembly GCA_026401115.1. NCBI lineage: Eukaryota > Viridiplantae > Chlorophyta > Chlorodendrophyceae > Chlorodendrales > Chlorodendraceae > Tetraselmis > Tetraselmis chui. The sequence goes on along the minus strand of JAPMLY010000207.1, from coordinate 47,227 downwards.
ATGATACTTCAGTCGAAAATGTTATATGATCTCGTGCTTCCAAGGCTTGAACGGGAAATTCTAGTGAGAGCGTGGCTGATCCATTTGACAATGTCGGATGGTTACCTCTCTGTCCAAGCATGCCGTTGACTTGCTGATATGCCACACGATAACTGGGTCAATTATCGGCTTGAAACTGGACGGTGGTGTTGATGGAGCAGGTCCAACTGGAGAATTGGAGGAGTGGCAGGACATGAGTTGCAGTTTCGGCGTTGGGAGTAGGGGGGGGGTGGCTCTTGTTGCTGTGGCTGCTCCACGGAATCGAGACGATCCATGATGGTATGATGGCATTAACGATGGTGATTATGATGGTATGGTCGCGCAGCTTGGGTGCCATGGTGGCACGGCTAAGAGATCTGAAACCAAACTGAGCCGATAGGAACAACAGAAAAAAATGCTGTCGAGTACTGTGCCTAACGGTGGTTCCTGTGACACGGCCTGATACCCGCCGATCCCTCGGGTCTCGGCATGATACCCTTGACGCATCCTCCGCAATAGTGGGGCACAGTAGGTCGCCTAGGCCAATGGGAGCCGATGTACACCCAAAAAGAAAAGTTCGAAAACAAGCGGACATGATAAAAAAGCATGGGCGGGCGTTGATAATCTTCGGCCCGCTTGCTTGCAGAAATATGTTGAGGTGATTTCTGGATCCTCTGCCCCGCCTTCGCGTGTCATCAGTAATTCGCGTGTCATAGTAAAGACACACAAAGAGCGTATGTAGAGATGCCAAAAGGGCGCGCCTCTGACATGGTAATGCATGTCGTCACCGTTGGCACACGTGCCAAGCCACTCCGGCGTGATATTGGCGGAAAATTTCGCGAGGTGGGGGCTCTCCGTGAGCGACCGACCAATTCAATTTTGTGTACTTGCGGCTGGCATGCGCGCCCCCCCGTATACTCTTCCATGGACCGCAAGTTGGGCGCCGCGTAAGCCGTCAGGTCCGACGTTCCCGGCAGCCAAACTGTTGCGAGACATGGTTTTGTGTGATAATCAAGTTGCTACACAGCAATGTTGGTCAAGTAGCATCGTGATAGTACGGCTGTAACTCAGCACTATGAAATGATAAGCCAATCAACAATAGAGAGGATTAGGTTGCTGATGGTGGCAAGTTGCTGAGCGTTAGATATCATCTAAAGGCTCAGAATATATGTTGGCGTGTGCTCACCACAAGGTGAGTGCGTGTCCTGTGATAGGCAAGTGCTAGGCACTTGCTGAGGGTGAGATGATATGCAGTGTCACTCACCGAGTGTAAGCATTTCCTTATTGCCCCCTCAACTTTGACAGGTTATGGGCCCTCTAGCTGCTAGTTGTTGGAGTCATTTGTCTTGACCGGAACCTAGAGCTTGCTTCTCGAAGAGTGTCAGACCTTTGTGGTGTCGCACGATACGTGAGGTGCGGCTGGCTCACAAAGTGGCTGGCTCTTGCTTGTGTTTGTAGCTTTACTTCGATACCCGGCTGGTAGCGACTTGTTTGTGTCGCTTGGAGCCGGCTTCAACCCCCGAGCGCCGACTCGTGTGGCGTGAAGATCGGCTTGCTCTTCTTTGTTATAGCTTGGCGCTTTCTGGAATTTTATTCGCTTCCGGAGCTTGTCACCCGCCAGTTTCTTTTCTCGTGAAAGCCGATAGGGGTCCGGCTGAATTTTTGGAAGTGCATCTTACCACAAGTGTACTAGCACTCCTGTACGACGTCACTTGACCGACCTTCTGAGACTCGTTTCTGATTGCCTTGGCTGTATAGACTCCGGGAGTAAAATTGCGTCTTCGGTCAGCCCTTTGTCGTCTCCTTTTCTGAGCCGTGTTGCCCGCCTCTTCACCGGTACTTGGTGCTTTTATTGTTGGCAGTTTTCCTGATTTTCTGGTGCTCTTGCGAGCGCATCCGACGTACCTGATATGGACTCCGTGAAACTACCCAAGTTCAGTGGGGAGAGACGAGATTTTGACGTGTGGAAGAAACGTTTTCGTGCATTTGGCTTGATGCAAAAGTGGGCTCCGGCTTTGTCGTCGGATGGTGCCGCTTCCTCTCAACAACAAGTCGACATGTACTCCACATTGATTCTTGCGCTGCCGGAGGACGACCTTTATATCATCGAGAATGTTAGCGAGGATGACAAGACCTGCGGCCACACTGCATGGACTGCGTTAGTCAATCATTATGAGGACGATGGTATTTACCGGTGTACGGAACTATTGCAGGACTTGGAGACGCCGCAAGCGGACGGCGAGAGCGGCATTCAATATCTGAACCGGTTAGTTCGACTGCAACGACAGCTTGCCCGAGTTGGGGACGTCGTCCACGACCGGCGTATCATCATGTACTTGGTGAAGGGCCTGCGCAGCGAATACCACTCCATCACCGACACGTGGGACGTACACGACCTCAGCATGGATACCGTCAAGCGTGATCTTCGTCAAAAGGGCATGCGCATCGAGAGTCGTGCGCAATCACATTCAACGGAGCCCCCAACGCCTACGGCTTTTGCAGCGTCTCATGATGACTCAACGACTGAACTTTTGAAGCGGCAAGTCTCCGAGCTCCAAGACCAACTGAAATCTCTTCAAGGAGCTGCGACTACTCGTCGTACCTCATATGGCAGAGGCGGAGCGAGAATTTTTCGTGGTGTTTGCTATGGCTGTGGTAAGAAGGGCCATCGCAGGCCCGAGTGCCCCGTCAACAACACCGGAGGTAACTCTGCGCAAATGGACTCCCCGGTTGCTTTTCCGGCGGTCATGGACGTGACAGCCACCCCTGCGAGGCCATTCTCCGAGGCTCGACACATGTTCGAGCGCGATAGGGAAACGTGGATGTGGTTGGCCGACAGCGGCGCCAGCCATCACATGACTAGTGTGCGCCGTGACTTCTGTGAGTATCGAGCGCTCACCGACCGGCTTTGGGTGAAGGGTATCAGCGCCCGCGCTGTTGGAGTGGGCTCGGTCCGAATCATTGTGAAGGCTGAAGATGGAGAGGAGATTCCTGCCACGCTAAAGAATGTGCTCCACGTTCCTGAGCTATCCCGTCGTGCGTCGTGGTCTTACCATCGACTTTTCAGCCTCACCCAGGCTCGGCGACAAGGTCATTCTGTGGTGTTAGCTGATCCCGTGGACCACCTTCGTCTTCATGCCGGTCATGGTGGTGGCGTGGTGGTTCCGTTGGAGCGCGCGCATTTATTGGTGTGGTTGCCGGCGCGGGTTGCTTCGTTGAATCCTACCGCTTCGGTCGCCACTGCGCCATCGGAAAAACGGTTGTGGCATTCCCGACTCGGTCACCTTGACGAGTCGCAATTGGACGGGCTCTTGGCCACTCAGGTGGAGGGTGTGGCGTTTTCTGCGTCGGAGAAGTTGGGCTTCTGTGAGACGTGTGCTGTGTGTAAGTCGCACGTCCGCCGTATCTCTCGTGAGCCGGCTGACCGGAACGTTGGTGTCTTTGAGGTCCTCGGCTTAGACTTCTGCGGTCCTATGAGTGTTCCATCCTTGGGAGGACGGCGGTACAGCTTGTGTGCGGTTGATTTCCGGAGCCGTTTCATGCTGCATGATGCGGTCCGCTCCAAGGATGAGGCTCCCGCCTCGTTCCGTCGCATGTTGACTACCATCCGTTCTCTGGGGCACACGGTTCGTCGTCTTCGGGTGGACAATGACACGGTGTTCTTAGGTGCTGCCTTCCGAAACCTCTTGGATGAGTTCAACATCGCTGTGGAGATCACTGCCCCTTACGCGCATTGGCAACATGGCCGTATTGAACGGCAGTGGGGGACATTGGTCCCGATGGCGCAGTCAATGATCCGGCAAGCCGCGCTGCCAAAATCGTATTGGGCTTTAGCGATGGCCGCTGCGGTGCATGTCCGCAATCGTGTGCATAGTAGCGGAGCCAGCGGTGTACCTTTCACCTTGGCGACCGGTAGACGAGCTGATTTGAGCTCCATGCGGGTCTTCGGCTGTCCGGCCTATGTCCACGTTGACAAGTCTCAACGCCGCAAACTTGACGATCGCGCGTGGAAGGGTGTCTTTGTGGGCTATGCTCCCGAATCACCTGCGTGGTTGGTGTACAATCCTGCTACTCGTCGGGTGGTGAGCAGCCGCAACGTGGTGTTCGATGAGGCTGCAGTCCTCTCCATGGGGGAGAACAATGCGGAGCAACGCAATGATGATGAAGAGGACAGCATCCCACGCACCATGTGTAGCGAAGAACCGGATACACCTTCGGGGGAGTCGCCGCTACGGGAGTCACGGCAGCATTCCGGGTCGACGGAAGAGGAACGGGACATGCATTCGGGGGAGACTCCACGGCCAAGGTATAATCTTCGATCCACTGCTGCACCACAGCAATGCGTACCCAGTCCAAGGTATAATCTCCGTTCAGCGGGCGCTTCGGGAGATGGATGGACTGCGGGAAGTGCCGCAGCTATTAAGTCAGCCAGCAGCCCGACCGTTCAAGAGCCGGTGTCATACAAGCAAGCGCTGAGGAGTCCCCAATCGGGGGAGTGGGAGGCAGCTATCAAGAGCAAGTACGACTCACTTGTATCTCGGAAAACCTGGACATTGGTCCCTTGTCCTGCCGGTCGCAAACTCGTAGATTCCAAGTGGGTGTTCAAGCTGAAGCGCGATGCCAATGGACAGATTGCAAGGTACAAAGCAAGACTTGTGGCTCGCGGGTTTAATCAGGAGAAGGGTGTGGACTACCACGAGACCTTCGCTCCCACAGTGAGGGTGATTTCTATTCGAACGTTGCTCGCGCTTGCTGCTTATAATGATTGGGAGGTGGAGCAGCTTGATGTGGTGACGGCATTTTTGGAGGCCGATATCGAGGAGGAAATCTACATGAGGCAGCCGGAAAGATTCCGTCACTTCGACATCAATGGAGAGGAGCGAGTGTGCTTGTTGAAGAAATCATTGTATGGCCTCAAGCAAGCTCCAAGGAACTGGAATAAGACCATCACAGCATGGCTAGAGGAGTATGGCTTTACCCAATCCAAGGTGGATCCCGGCATTTACGTCTTTATCAAGGAGGGTGAGCTTTATGTCTTGGCGTTGTACGTGGACGACAGCATCATCGTCGGACCAGCGGGTAGCTTTATCGTTGGGTTCAAGTCGGCTTTCGGCGAAAGGTTCAACGTGCAAGACCTCGGTCCAGTGTCTTGGTTGCTTGGCATGACAGTCGAGCGTGATCGTGGCAGCCGCACCATCAGGATTGGACAACAACAATACGTCTTAGATATGTTGGAGCGCTTCAACATGATGGGCTGCAAGCCAGTGGGCTCACCTATGGCGGTCGATGCTTTGAGCAATTGTGTGGAGACGTCGACATCAAGGTTGCCTCCCGGTCTAGTGCCGTACCAAAGCTTGATCGGCAGCTTGTTGTATGCTTCCGTAAGCACACGGCCCGACATCACCATGGCTGTTAGCCACCTTAGTAGGTACATGTCCGACCCCTCTCAGTCACATTGGGAGCAAGCCAAGAGGGTGCTTCGCTACCTCAAGGGGACCGCAGAGTCGGTGTTGATGTACGGTGGCGCATCCTCATCAAAGGTGGTAGGATGGTCAGATTCTGACTACGCGAGTGATATTGGCGAGCGGCGTGTCGCACGGGGTATGTGTTCATGCTCAACGGTGCAGCGGTGAGTTGGAAAAGCCAGCGGCAACAAACTGTGGCGTTGTCGACAGCGGAGGCAGAGTATATGGCGCTGACTGCCGCCACTCAGGAGGCGATGTTTTTGAAGCAACTACTCCACGAGTCTCACCAAGACTCCGGGTCTCCCATCACAATTCACGAGGACAATCAGAGTTGTATTGCACTCAGCAAGAATAGCATGACGACCGGACGCAGCAAGCACATGGACGTGAGGTACCACTTCTGTCGGGAGAAGGTGGAGAGCGGAGACATCGAGGTGCAATATTGTGCGACGGAGAACATGCTTGCTGATGTGCTTACCAAGCCATTAGTGAGTGCAAGGCATAGCAAGTTGTGCAATGCCATCATGGGATTGCCTGCGTAGCAAGGGGGAGTGGTGCGAGACATGGTTTTGTGTGATAATCAAGTTGCTACACAGCAATGTTGGTCAAGTAGCATCGTGATAGTACGGCTGTAACTCAGCACTATGAGATGATAAGCCAATCAACAATAGAGAGGATTAGGTTGCTGATGGTGGCAAGTTGCTGAGCGTTAGATATCATCTAAAGGCTCAGAATATATGTTGGCGTGTGCTCACCACAAGGTGAGTGCGTGTCCTGTGATAGGCAAGTGCTAGGCACTTGCTGAGGGTGAGATGACATGCAGTGTCACTCACCGAGTGTAAGCATTTCCTTATTGCCCCCTCAACTTTGACACAAACCAATACGTTTTGTTGCCGCACTTGGTGACGCCCGCACATTGGCACGCGTTACCATGGGCATTTCCGGAATTCAGGGGCGCGTGATAATTGGCTGAGCTGTCCATGCACCGGGTATGGGGTGACATGCGCATGCGAGTCGCGCATATCGGCTGCATAATGGGGGGCCCCGTTGTGTATTTGCCTTTGGAGCACGCGTCGCCCAAATTGTGCAAATAACAGCCGGGATTGTCCCGCTACATTTTCGGGCGGTGCATGAGGCTAAAACCACAAGCGTGCATCAACGGCTTCATTGTGGGCCGCGCGAGGCTTTAGCCATGCATGTCATGAATTCCAACTTTATCGGCCCGTTTGGGGGCCTAAGTGTGCGAGCTGCACTTGCGGTGTTTTGAAGTCTGGGTCTCATGTACCAAAAATAGTGTAGCATCTTCATTTGTCACCAAAACGAGAAGTGAGCGTGTTGCCGATCTTCTAGTTAAAAGTCAGCTTTCCAATTAAAGTTTTAGATTCATATTTTGTTTTATCCTCGAAACATTATGCCCCATTTACTGAGAGCCCCTTTCAACTATACCACCGCCTCCACAATCCCCAACCCCGCATGTCTCTACCACGCACCAGCCTCCACACCCCCTCACACCACCCACGGCGCATGCCTCTCACGCGCCTCGCTAGACACGAGCATCAGTGACAGCGCATGGCACTGCCCTTGACATGTTTGGTACCCTTGCTCGCCGTGTGAAGAAGACACAAATGGCAGTGTATTCAACCCCATACCGCTTTCTTCAACGCACATCGCCCGCGTACTTGGTTCTTGCGGTTGGCTGAAACTCACCCCACGGAGTGCAAAGCCCGCCGCCATGGCAGCTGACCTCTCCGTGATTTGGTGCCCGCGATGTGGGGTGTGAGCAAAAAATAAATCAGCGTGGAGTTCGTGCGTCGCCATGTGTATAAGGCGGGGCCCCGCGCTACGTGCCCGCTTAGCGACATTTCAACCCCCCTAAAACACGACAACCACGGCTTCCACGTACTCGGGCGATGGGCGCGCATTGCGTGGGGCGTTGTGCCCGAGCGACTGAGTGCGCATCGTCGGAAATTTGCGACAACGCTCCACGTACGTTTTTCAACCAAAGTTTTAGGGCTAGGTCAAATGCGTGCATTTTCTTAAACCCTAAGACAACAAATCACGGTTGCGTGCTTGCTCCGTGGCGCGTATTTTCAAAATTAGTGAAAATGCTTCGGCCAACGGCCAAATTCGAGGAACGCATACGTATTATGATGTTAATTAGAACAACCCCGATTAATTTGGTGACATTTATGTCAAATTTAGGGTTTCAACGTGCCCCCGCACTAATTTTCGGGGGTTGTGGAATTATGTTGTCGAACTTTTGTCCGTGTGTGAAGTCGACCGTTGAAGGCTGTCGTGCACACTGTGTATAAGTGTCTAACCGAGAATGTATTGAATATGTGTGCAATGTGTGACGAGTACAGTCCTGCAACTGTACATTGCAGGACATTGTACAGGTACTCGTTACGGATATCAATTCGTGCTTTTCCACAGGATGGACGTATACTCGTGGGTACGTCGCTACTGTAATATTGTAATGGTGCTGATGCTACAGTACGACCAGTACCTCCCGGTACATACAGATATGCATAATTAATCTAACCAGCCAGATGACGCGCCAGAACGAGCTCTCCAATGCAGAAGGAGCCGCGTCGTGAAACCCAATGCTAGGCAGGCCGCGTCTCGAGGCGGATGACGACGGTTGAGCAGCACTAACGCCTGACACGTAAGCGTAGCTTGCAGGCGTGACTAGTCTGGGCTAAAACCTATTTAAGCCCAGTGCAGTAGAGGGAGGTGACAGAACCTTTTAACAATTCCTTTGTTCATTTACAACATCTACTGCCCAAGTACAGCAGTGAAACATCTTTCTTCAATTGCCTCTCGACAAACTTCAATTGCCATCTTGCAACAACAGAACTAGACAGATTAGAACAGATTTGTGCTAGCGTTTAGCTTTCAGAGGCTAACCGCCACACTGGTTTCGGAGCTCTTTGGTCGACGCACGCTTTCGTTGCTCGTTGATCTGCTCGACGTTGTTTGCTTGAGTTGAGATGGCTTCTCTCGGAGCTGGACATTACGTGGTTTTAGTAATTCACGTCGGAGGAACTAAATCGTCGGATTTGAAGTTGGTGTTTCAGCGTGAGCCTCGTTCTGGTAAAACTTGGTTCCCAGCTGGCTCTGTCTTACCTAACGAAGAGCCTGTCGACGCTGCTATTCGCGAGTTACACGAGGAGACCGGTCTTGTTTTGACACCGGATGATTTGACGCTGTTGAGTGGTGAACCTGTTAACGTTACGCTACCTCAAGGACGACAGCTTGCCTACGTGTACTCGGCTTCTATTCCTGTCCTGTTTGCTACGAACAACTTACGTACACCTGCTCAGGTCGAGCAGGCTGTTTTGGCACAGTCGACAGTTAACCCGGATGGCACCTACGTCGTCCCGGAAACCATCAACATTGACGGTCTGACACTTACGCCCTCACAGAAGGGGTTACTTCGTGCTGAGAAGCACAAGAGTGAATTACTTCACTTTGGTTACGTGACACAGTGGGAATCTTTTTATCGAGCAATTACACAACATGTTCTAGTCATGCAAGACGACACGTCTATCCCGAGGCAGTTCCACATGCACACCCGGTTTACGACGGTCGACTCTGGTTCTGTATGGCTACTGATTCTCGGACACATTAATCGACTGACTGGTGTAGGACCTACTGATTTACGAGTGGGAAGGCCGATGCCTACCCACAACTTGACTGGACTGTCTGTGACACTTACGGAGACTCAGCGTAAGGCAGCTATTACTTCACCGTACCAAAATGGTCAAGACCCACCTGTACTAGAGGATTGGCTCGAAGCACAGCCTCAGCGTTTTATAATGCTAGGGATTGCTGCTGACTCGTACGATGCAGTGTTCTGGGTTACTTCACAGTTTTCTGGACACCTAGGTGGGTGGTGGTTGAACCGGAAAAATCGGCCTCCAATTCCATCTACGTACAACGAGCTTGTTGCGGAGATACGCAAGTCGACGTTTCTTCCGAACATTCAGGACGACGCAATTAACGCTTTGCTAAGCTTCACGCAGAGCAACACGATGAGTTACGCGCTTTTTACTAAGAAGTACAACGACTACTTACGTCGTTCTCGTCAAGACCTGACAGCTGAAGTACAGTGTGTACGCTTCATTACTGGCCTTGCAAACGTGGACCTCCAGAGACTGGCGAGATCACACCGAGCTCAACAAGGTTACCAGATTACACTCGTGGAGCTACAAAACTTTTTGAATGACATAGTGACAGACTCGCCGGAACTAGGCAATGCAAGGTCTGCTGCTGGACCATCTGCCCAGCCCACACGCAAGCGCAACCTTGAAGACCCTTTTGAGGAAGCCTCTAACGTCTGGAAACGTAACAAAGGTGGCCGTGGACGTGGCCGCGGACGTGGACGTGGAGGTAGTAACAATGGTGGTCGTGGTGGTAACAATGGTGGACGTGGTCAGACATCCGGCCGTGAAGATTTTAATTCAATCGCAAATGCAATGACAGCTGAGGAGCGTAAGCGACACATGGACGAGGGACTTTGCTTCAAGTGCCACAAGAAGGGACATCGTTTGTTCCAATGCCCGGAGTTCAAGGGCAAGGCACCGATGCAACCTAAGAAACAATGATGGTGGCAAGGCTGTTCTACAAATGAACTGGAGCAGCCGGCTACATCTACTGTTCATTCTGAGACATTGTTAGCGACAGAGGTCGTCGAAACACCTTCGACATCTCCATCGACTACAGTTGCGACTCCTGTAACGCAAGTAGCAGGTCGTCGTCGTCAGACTAAGCAGAGACAGAGTCGTAAACCTGTAACCAGACGTTCAGTTGATTGGAAACTGGTTGACTCAGTCTTTGACCCTCTGCATGCACGATTCAACTTCACGTTGGAGGGATGTGCTGATGATGAAGGTCTTAACTCGCACGGTGACTTACCTCACTGTTCGCCGAGTGACTCGATTCTAGACAGAGACTTAACAGGAGAGAGGGTGTTCATCAACCCACCCTGGGAGTTAGCTGAGCAGATTGCGCAGCATTTTGAGGATTGTCGTCGAACATCTCCGACATCTACGATGGCTGTATTTGTACTACCGAAGTGGGCGAAATTTACTCAGGTGACTAAGCACTGGAAACTCTATCAAGAATTCCCAGCAAGGACACAGCTTTTTACACGTCAGTCACTGGAGAACCCAGCGAATCTGGAGGTGGTTGCTCCAGCCCCTTGGCCTGTACAACTGTGGTTAGTCGACGCAGATTGTGCGTTTAACGACTCACCAAAACCTACAGCACCTGATCAACCCGACTCGGTACCTGTACCAACAGACGACTCGGAACCTTCCATCGCTACGCTGCGACATTTTTCTTCGCCAGCTACAGCCCTACTGACTGACCTCACGGAAGCTCGCCCGTTAATTCGAACTGAGCTGACTGTGAAAACTCCTGATGGCGGACACCAAATTTCTGGATTAGTGGACTGCGCTGCGACACTTGATTTTGTGTCAGAGGACTTTGTACGACGCTTTGCTTTACAGACCCGGAAGTCTGCAAGTAAGACTCCAGTTCGACTCGCTAACGGACAACGAGTGACTTCTACGACAGTCTGTGACGTCACTTTTGAGCTGGCTCGACACGAGTTTAAACGGACTTTCAACGTCTTACGTGATTTACGTACAGCTGATTTAATCCTGGGTTTACCATGGCTTGATGACGAACATGCCTCTTTACAATTTGGTACAACCAGAATGTTTACACTAATGGACGGCACAGCAGTGGAGACTACACTTGAGGAACGACGCCCTGAGTGTCTACTCCTGTCATCTACGAAAGTTCAGAAGCTTATGCGCAAGACGCGCCGCAGCAGGGGACGTCATGCTGATTTTTACGTCATTGAACTTACGTCAGTCGCTGAACACACGACAGACTTTCACACTGGAGAGGAACTAACAGCAGAACAACATGACAACTTCCGGTCTTTACTCTTTGATGACTTCCCGGAGTTATTGCAACCTGTCGACTCTCCACCTGTAAGCCGACAGTGGGATCATCCCATTGAAACAATTGGCCCGATGCGACGTCAACGTCTGAACAGATTGTCACCCGCAGAGCGCGCTGAGCTTAATCGACAGCTCAAAGACGCAGTGGACGCTGGTCTGGTTCGTCCTAGCTACAGTGAGTTCGGCTCGCCAATTCTTTTTGTGCGAAAAGCTGATGGCTCGCTACGTCTGTGCATAGACTACCGTGGTCTTAACGAGGTTACGCGTAAAGATGCTTATCCGCTACCGCGTGTGGACGACACACTGGACGAACTTAAGGACGCGAATTTTTATACACACCTCGACCTCGCTTCTGGATTCTGGCAAGTTCGAGTGCGTGATCAGGACGTTCACAAGACGGCTTTTCAGACCCCTGATGGCTTAATGGAATGGGTCGCCATGCCGTTTGGGCTGTGTAACGCACCAGCTACATTTCAGAGGATGATGAACGACATACTTCGCGACTTTTTTTACAAGTTCGTGACAGTCTACCTTGATGACGTCTGTGTCTACAGTCGAACCCTGGAAGAGCACCTGGAGCACCTACGTCTAGTGCTACAGCGATTCAAGGAGGAAGGGCTGAAATTACGCCTTAAAAAATGCTTCTTCGGATTGCAAGAAATGGAGTGTCTGGGCTACACTGTGTCAGCCGGAAAAATTTCGGTTTCCACAAAGAAAGTCGAGGCCGTTGCAGACTGGCCAGTGCCCAAGACGCAGAAGGAGGTTCGCAGTTTCGTACAGTTCTGCAACTTCTATGCGAGATTTATTCACCATTTTAGCGACCTTACGGCTCCATTGACGGACTTACTGCGGAAGTCCCAGCCACAGAAGGTTACGCTGACGCCTGCCTGTTTGGAAGCCTTTGAGACTCTCAAGTTACGGCTCATTTCCGCGCCATGCCTGATCCTTCCGGAGGTCGGCTCGGACGCGACGTTCACCGTGGCTACAGATGCTTCAACAGTGGGGATTGCAACAGTCCTGTTGCAAGACCAAGGAGGCGGTCTTCAACCAGTCTCTTACTGGGCGCGTAAGCTGAATCCAGCTGAGCGTGGTAACACTTACTCTGCGTACGACTTAGAAGCTTTGGCCGTATGCGAAGCCGTCAAGCATTGGAGGTGCTATCTTGAAGGCTGTTCTAAGTTCCTTGTCGTAACAGACCACGACACACTGCGGCATTTGCTCAGGCAACCGAACAACAGGCTGAACAAGCGGCAAGCAAGATACCTGCGGGATTTGCAACCGTTTGTGGGCTCGATGACACTTGCATATCGCAAGGGAGCTCTGAACGAAGCCGACCCGTTAAGCCGGCGTCCAGACTTCGTACCTCAGGCCACAGTACCCTTATTTTGGGATGGCGAGGTTCCGTCAGATCGAGAATTACGACGGAAGTCCCAGCTGCTGTTTGAAGACGCACAGTTAAATTCACTGACTGTTAACGCGTTGCAGCTGAGCCCTGAGTTCGCTGATCTCATTCGCGAGGGGTTCTCACGAGATTCGTTTTATGGGGACGATGGTGAGTGGACAAGAGACAGCCGGATAGAAGCCAGAGACGGGTACTTTTGGCGCCTCAATCGCCTCTGTATTCCACAGAACTCTGAGCTCCGACTGAGATTGATCGCAGAGCTGCACGAAAGTTCGTCAGCCGGTCACAGAGGAGTTGCTAGCACTCTTGCTAAAGCACTCGACAGATTCTGGTGGAAACGAATCCGCCAAGACGTGAAAGATTTTTGTGAACGCTGCGTCGTATGTCGACGAGCAAAGATTCGACCGCAGATGGCCGCGACTCTTTACCCATTGCCTGTTCCACCCAGACCGTGGCACACAGTTGGTCTTGACTACCTGACACACTTGCATGAGAGCAACGGCTTTAACAGTGTGCTGATTGTAGTAGACCATCTAACTCGAATGGCCCATTTTCTGCCATGTACAGAGTCGATTACTGCCGAAGAAACTGCAACTTTGTTTTTACAGGGAGTCTACCGTTTACATGGACTGCCCCGTGTGCTAATCAGCGACCGCGACCCGAAATTTGTCAGCGCCTTCTGGCAGACCCTTTGGAGACGCCTTGGAACGCGTCTGAACATGTCTACCAGTCGACACCCAGAAACAGACGGACTGACAGAGCGCGTGAACAGCACGTTTCAACAGCTTCTTCGTTGCTTCTGTTGCTATGATGGATCTGATTGGACGACACTTTTACCGCAAGTGGAGTTTGCGTACAATGCTTCGCGTGCACTCGGAATTGAGCACACACCGTTCGAGGCTAACTTTGGTTTTTCCCCTGAGGAGCCTCCTGATCTGCTCTTCAGCATGCGACCATCGATTCCAATTTCGCAAGACGCGACAGAACGGTTGAGATTGTTACAGGAAGTACACAGCCTGGTACGCTCTGTGTTACAGCTACATAAGGATGAGATGCAGGCGCGCACAGAACCGTCAACAGCGCCACACTTCGCTAAGGGAGACAAGGTGTCAGTCGTCACAGCAAATCTTTTTCTCAGAGGACAACCAAACAGGAAACTCAGAGATAGACAGCTCGGCCCTTTTTCAGTGGAGGAGCAGATTGGAAAACACAGTTACAGATTGAAACTACCAGCGACAGTACGCTTACATCCTGTGTTCCATGTTAACAATTTACGACCCTGCTCTACCGCTCCACTACGACCAGCTGTTCCGGTAACTGTACCTGAAGGAGACGACGAGGAGTTCGACGTCTCACACATCTCTGCTGTGTGCATCAAGTCGCTACCAGGGCGACGAGGCAAATATTTACTCTTCATGACGCACTTCAGTGATGACGACATTCCACATGTCTGGCACCGGTTGAACGAGGTGCATCGAACAATTGCGTTACAAGAATTCTTGGAGACGCCCCAATGGCGCAAGTTCGCCAAGACTCAGGTGTACATTGATTTCATGCACGCTTTCCCAGCGCGCATTCCTGAGTCCCAGTAACTGCTTCAGTATAGGAGCCAAGAACCACGGAGGTCTGCCTCGCGGCGGCCTCATTGATCTGTCAAGAGGGGGAGGGTACGAGTGTGACGAGTACAGTCCTGCAACAGTACATTGCAGGACATTGTACATGTACTCGTTACGGATATCAATTCGTGCTTTTCCACAGGATGGACGTATACTCGTGGGTACGTCGCTACTGCAATATTGTAATGGTGCTGATGCTACAGTACGACCAGTACCTCCCGGTACGTACAGATATGCATAATTAATCTAACCAGCCAGATGACGCGCCAGAACGAGGTCTCCAATGCAGAAGGAGCCGCGTCGTGAAACCCAATGCTAGGCAGGCCGCGTCTCGAGGCGGATGACGACGGTTGAGCAGCACTAACGCCTGACACGTAAGCGTAGCTTGCAGGCGTGACTAGTCTGGGCTAAAACCTATTTAAGCCCAGTGCAGTAGAGGGAGGTGACAGAACCTTTTAACAATTCCTTTGTTCATTTACAACATCTACTGCCCAAGTACAACAGTGAAACATCTTTCTTCAATTGCCTCTCGACAAACTTCAATTGCCATCTTGCAACAACAGAACTAGACAGATTAGAACAGATTTGTGCTAGCGTTTAGCTTTCAGAGGCTAACCGCCACAAATGTGTCCGTGTTGAACGAGTGCTTTCAGTGCGTGTGAGCTGACTTCGGAAAGGTCCGGCGTCCGTCGACGCCAAGAGGTGGAGAATGTGTTGGTGTTGTCTAAGCAGAGCTCGAAGGAAGAAATATACGCCGGAAGTATAGTGGATTATTGTACAGCTTTTTTTTATCATGTTTGCTTGTGAGGCAACGCCTCTAGTGCCGAGAGTGTCTCAAAATTGTGGATGTGAAGGAAAAAATAAATCATTATGTCTACGATGATGTAGAGGAGCCCATAACATGGCGAATTACCACGGAAAGGTGGTTCGAGAAGGGAAAAATATAAAATATGGTTACGCAGACGGTCAGCATGTGAGCGGGCTAGAGTCGGTAACACGAAGTGAAAGTGAGGAGCGCAAGACGCTCGCTATAACCACAGATGTGGTAACTAGCTAACGGATGGTAATCCGACTAAAGATTTGTACTAAGTACGGTATACTATATGACATCACATTTTCGTTATTACATCTGAATAACTAGTAAGTGTTGTTGATTTACTTAAAAAAGTGTATGCATGTGTGTGTGTGTGTGTGTGTGTGTGTGTGTGTGTGTGTGTGTGTGTGTGTGTGTGTGTGTGTGTGTGTGTGTGTGTGTGTATGTGTGTGTGTGTGTGTGTGTGTGTGTGTGTGTGTGTGTGCGTATACCCCCCGCCCGTTTACAAACATGGGCCCACCATTGACCCCCGGTTACAAATTGGTGATTTTCCTTGACATGCCCGTTTACAAATGGGGGGCAATTGTAGTAAACGGGGGACAATGCATGTCATGTAAAATAACCCCCATCTACAAACAGTTGAATTGCCCTATCCCTCGTATGCAAACTAGTGACAAAAAGTCCCCCGTTCATAAATGGAAGTTAAAAGCCCCCCCCCCCCCCCCCCCCCCCCCCCCCCCGTTAGCAAACCGGGGTATAGCAGATAGGTGTGTCGGAAGGTGTACTTGGTCGAAGAGTACCCGGCCCAATCTTTGCTTTTAATTGTCCTATATGGTTGAGCTAATTATAGCCGTTAGACAGCGCGGCATGTTCAATTTGTTGCTTATAAATCATTTATGATTTATCATGTCTATTGCCTAGCCCCCCGTGAACAAAAAGGGAACACGCACCACTTCGAGACACCACTAGTCTCGAAGTGGTGTAGTAGGTGCACCCCCATGTTAGTAATTGGGGTACGCTGTTTGCAAACATGGATTTTGCATCTCCCGTTTGTAAATGTGGCTCCCCGTTAGTAAACGGGGGATTTTTGTACTTGATGGGTGGCAAGCGTTCTACGTACTAGCTTAGTAAGGGTACGTCATATAGAAACAAAGCACGCACGTCATCATGATGAACAACGCTACGTTGTTCCCTTTTGATGGGTTTTGGAGGATACGCGGCGAGAATTCATGCAACGTCTTTTTGCTGCTCTTCGTGGTACTTTGGTTCCTATCTTCGCGATGTAGGAGAGTAGTGCCGATGTTGTGGCATGCCTCCACGTTCTTCGGGCTTAGGCATGTAGACCGTTTGGTTTTTTCCTATCATCTTTCGCTGATGGTGGCAAAGCTCACCTAAGAACCGGCCTTAAACTGTGTACATGTAAGAGACAAGGAGGGAGGGAAATCCTAACTACCCGGCACTTACTTATGCCCCTAACTCGGGGTTTTTGCCTTATTGTTTTCCCTTTTTGATTGGTGGTTTCAAGAAAGGTACGTCGTATATTTCTTTTCAGTTATAACCACACTTCGGCTTTGCGTCGCTTCCCTGGCATGGGTGCTGTTGACTCTCGTTCTTTGCGCTATGGCAACTATGTCCGTTGCAGTATGGAGCACTGCGTTCGTCGATAAATCCTTTTCGGCGTTTTTGGGGGGATGTGTGACGAGAGTTCATGCAACGTCTTTTTGCTGCTCTTCATGGTACTTTGGGTTCCTATCTCCGTGACGCTTTGCAGGAGGGCAGTGCTGATGCTGTGGCATGCCTTCCTGTTCCTCACGGGCTTAGATTTTTTTCCTCTTTTCTTCTTTTTGCTTGGCGGCTTACGCTGCTCTTTCTTGTAAGAAAAAAAACAGTTATAACCACACGCATCATCGATACTTCCATCGAGTATTCATCGTAGATTTGTTTCGGTGCTCGAATAGGATCAGCATCTCATCTTTCGCGGATGATGGTTAAGTTCATCTAGGAACCGGCCTTAAAGGATCAGCAAAACCTAAATCTATATTATTATTGGGCATCGATGTATCATTGATGGCGTACAGGTACGGATAATGTGTTTGCTGCTAACCGGCGGTCACGCAGCACCGCAGCAGCACCTCCACCACTTCGTCCTCACGTGCAACAACCCAGGCCCGCCCAGGCCCGCCCCACAAGGCCACAGTCGTCGTGCACCTCCAGACACGCTGACAAGAGCTTTCTTAGAAACCATAACTGACGGCTCGCTATGACTATAGCTATAAAGCCGCCAAGGCTTCGCTCCTTCTCGTCGCTTGGTGGCACGCGGCATCAGGCGCCGCACAGCAACCTGTGCTCCCCGCTCATCATCAGCCGAGCGACCCACTCTACTCGTCGCCTCGGACAACGCTACGCCCGAAGGTGAATCAACACTGTAATTTTTCCGATATGTTGTTTTTCTTGCGAGAAATCCGATATGACACTTATTTCTTCCCCCCTTTCGCAGCCCGGCTCGGCGGTGTCGGTGCGAGGCGGAGAGTAGGCGAGGTCCTGGGCGAGATGATGGGCGTGGTTTGGCGACGGGAGAGCAGTCGAGTGAGAAGGGGGAACCTGCGGATGACCTGTCGTACAAACGGCAGGATATGTCGGTTCAGCACACTCACGAGTCTCGGCAGCGCTTCGCGCGGTGTATTCAGCGTGGGGAGGCGGGGGTCAACTTGGCGGAGGCGGCGCTGCAGATCGCGGCAGAGGACGACGCCATAGGTGATATGCAACTTTACTCAAACCACTATTACGGTACATTTGTTTTTGCACCACTCGTGAACCTCGCGCCTCTGGGCATAACACCCCTCTGAAAGTCACCACGGGTGCCATGTATTTGGTTTATGTCCGATAGGGAAGGCAGTGGGGAACTCACTCCTCCCTGTGTGGCCCTGTTGGATTCGGTTCAGTGTCTCATTCGGCTGTGGCGTTTCCCGTCGATGCTTATTTGGGGCGCATGAAGCGAATGGTGGATGAGCTCGCGCGGCTTCGACTGGCACACCTAAACCCTGATACAGCGACACCAGAGGAGTTCCTTGGTGTGGTGGACAAATACTTATATGAAGAGCAGGTAATACGGTGGCCATGCATGTGAGTTGTGTGCACATGTATGCCTCTCATTTGCGATTGTGTAGTATGTGTGTTGTGGGGGGTGTATGTGATGCGTGGTATCCTCTGAATGGATGTGGGTGGGGGGGTGGCGCAGCGGCTGGGCATTGGTGGGCCGGGGAAGTCCGCCATTCCAGCGTCAGCTAAGGTAGCCCACCCGGGGGTATGGGAGGAGCCGCGGCGCGCGTACCTGAATGAGCTACTGACGCGTAGGGTCGGCACACCCGCGGCACTGGCCATCCTTTATGCCGAGGTGATGCAGAGGCTACTGCAGAAGGTGCGCATTGGATGTTGCTTCCCTGTTCTGGCGAAGATATGCATACACACACACACACACACACACACACACACACGTAGACATATACGCAGATACACATGGATATGTTGAACCCCTATGTACACGTGCATTGTCGCCACACCTTAACTTCAAACATACGCACAGACACACACACGGACACACACACATACACATGCTTTAGACTTGTGGTTCAAGCATAGGCACCGGCATACATGCATATGCATTTCCGCCAATCCAAAGCGTAAAACACACACACACACACACACACACACACACACACACACACACACACACACACACACACACACACACACGCACACACACACACACACACACATGCACGCACTTTTCGTGAATTGGTATATTTTGACAGCGCAGTGTCGTTCTGTTTTGCCTATTAACGTAGGGAGCAGTTAACTTTGCTGTTCGTATGGAGTGCCCCTCCTTCAATGAGCTTCCCAGGTAATCCAGTCCGTGAGTCTCGTGGTGTTTTCTTAATGTGTAGAGTATCGCGCGAGCTGCCTGCATTCAAGCATGATACAACCTTCTTTATCATTTTGGCTGGTGTGCATGCGATTGCGCTTGTTGTAGCAGATGGGGAAGTGTCTGTATGTACATATTAGAATGTGAGCATAGACTCGAATAAGTGTATATTGAGATTGTGTGAGTGTGTGTGTGTGTGTGTGTGTGTGTGTGTGTGTGTGTGTGTGTGTGTGTGTGTGTGAGAGCGTCTGTATGTGTGTACGCGCGCGTATGTGTCTATGTGCGCGCGTGGGTGTGTGCGTGTTTGCGTACTTGTGTGTGTGTGTGTGTGTGTGTGTGTGTGTTTGAGTATGTGTGCGCGCGTGTGTATGTGTTTGCGAGTGTGTGTGTGTTTGTGTGTGTGTGTGTATGTGCGTCTGTAGGTGTGTGTACGTGCGCGTTTGTGTCTGTGTGCGCGCGCGCGCGTGTGTGTGTTTGCGTACTTGTGTATGTGTGTGTAATACAGTTCTCTCGCAGTTATGTGTACTAGGTAGGTGTGGGGTGGTTTGTATCGCCGCCATTGTCACTCTACGTTTACCTATGTGCTATTACGGTCTGTAGGGCGGTGGTGTTGCAGGGACTAACGCGCGCGTCGCTGAGCCGCCCCGACGGCACACTGATGAACACCTGCACCATGGACGCGCTCTACGAGGTGCTCGTCCACCTCAAGCGCTCCTACTGGCCGTTCGGGTGGGACTCCAGCTACACGCAGGGCGGCGAGTCGTTCGCGAGCTACGGCGGCTTTGACGCAGCAGCCAGAGCCGCGGTGGAGGGGATGCAGAGCGCCGAAATGGAGGTGACGCAGGCCAGGCAGCTTACGTCAAGCACGAACATTGAGGGGTCACCTCTCTTTGGTTTATTATGTTTATATTTGTCTACTACCGTTCTGTTGATTTTGTAAAGAAATAGTCTTATTTACAAAATTTGTGCTAGCCCACTAAGTCGAGAAGGAAGAGAAACCGAACACTGATATAGGAGGGCGGAAGCACGCAACAGCACCGGCACAGCGATCACGCCTAGCGTCCCTGAGTTGCGTTTTGTTGAGTTATTGAGTAGATTGCTGTAAACTGTACAGTCCCATTTCAGTTTCGATAGATATCACACACTCTCGGCGTCATTGCTTTTGGTGATGGCAGTATTTTGTCGGCGAGTTCTTGACAGACATATCTGAATTTTCGATGGCATTATTCTGTCGCCAATATCGATGTTTGTTCCCGGCAGTGTTGTCGCCTCTGTGTATCTCATATCATATCACATGGGCGCAAGTCATTTCTTCTCACTTTCGGTTGTGTCGACTACTCTCGATAGTGCCGCTATCAATGACGTAATTAGGGGCATCGCAACTATAGCGCTGTCGACAATCTCCTCACTGCACGAATACATCCTCTTGCGAGTGCTGCTAATGGCAAACTTTCGTTCCGTAGCTAGTAGCTAGTAGCTACCTGTGGCCGCGTGTGAGTGACGACCTCTCATACTCCATCAGGAAAGTTTGAAAATCCTGGAAATAATAATACCTAGGACCTAATTATTGCGCTGACTGTCCGCAGGCCATCTCCCGGACCGCCGCGCACCGGCTGAGCCGAGGTATCTGGACCAGCCCGGGGGCAGGTGATTTGAGGCGAGCAAAGGCAGCTGCGGAGCGTATCTGCATGCTTGTAGGCGACGACCGGCCATCTGAAAGGTTTTAAGACCACCACATCCAGCGTATCGTATTTTTGGCGATAGTCCAACTCCGAACCGCCGACGTTAGGTTTCCCCAACCTACTTGCGACAGTTCCGTCCACGATTGTGGTTTACTAGCCCTGAACTCTTGTATTGTCTTGCCAGGCGGGATGCCGCTGTGCTGCTTATCCACAGCGGCGAGTTCGCTCAGGGACGGGCAGAGCTTAAGGCTTACTTGGCTTCGGCCGAGTCGCGCGAGGCGCCCTCGGAGACGCGTATCCTGGTGGACCGTCTGATGGACAAGGTGGACGACATGCTGGGCCCTCGCACCGCGTCTTCCAGTCCCAAGCCAGTCATAAGCGTGAGCAGCGTACTACGGAAAGGGCGTCCGGAGGAAAAGACAGCTGACTTGCTGGATCTGCCGTGGTGACGTGAAAGGCGCACTGCGCGATGACGAAGTCAGAGCACGCCCTCAAGCAAAGTGACGAGTGGCTTGAGCCAATAATATCTATTGACTTGATAGTTGGCAATGGCTTTGTATCCCCTTCACCAAATCCGTGTAATCAATTCACGTACGTCTTTGATTATTAGACAAAAGCAGCAATAAGACAAAACTCGTGGTGTCATCCACACAGTTTATTTTGTTTCTCTTTTGTAAGAAAGCATAAAATGTGAACGTGGAAACGAACATAAGAGCATGTGAATCGAAATTGTTCGTGTTATTCGGCTTTACCCCCGTCCTATACAGAGCGAAAAACCACGCGTGCCGCGTGGTCCTGTACGTTTTTTGTACGTGATGTTACAATTTTCACGTAGAAGTACGCCACGCGACCACGCGTGCCTTCCGTGACACGACACGTGCTGTCACGGGCACGCAGAGGCCGTGTGACAGGCACGCGTGGTCTTTGCGTGCCCGCGTGGTCTCTGTGGCCCGGGATCTAGTGAAACCTTCCTCACCCAACCCCATGCCTCACCGCCACAACCACCATTATTCCATGAAAATCACCACAAAATAAACGTTAAAATTTAAGGGCTGTAACTAGCTTCCCCTCTTTCACCCGTCGGTCGCCGATTTGGGGACGGACGGAAGTGATCGGTTGCCCGCGCGGCGGCGCCCGCCGCTACGGTGCCGGGCCACCGGCCGGCGCCTACTCCCGACGCAATCTTTGGGAATCTCGCCTAGGTTAACGGAAAATAATGAAAAAATGTCTCAGTGTGTGCTTCAAGGGGATGCATGGGTAGATAGTTGGTGAATAATAATTAGGTTGTCGCTTGTTGAAAGTCATGTAGTAGAACGTGTGAGTGCGGGTGGGATAGCGCGCTCCCGTCGTTGAATTGAAGGGTGCGCGCGAAGCAAGACAAGGTGCGGGTATATATGGTTAGAGGCAAACGATGGCGCTACTAAAATGCTAGCGATAATGGTAGGATTCTTTCGCCATCGCTTGCCTCCGAGCCATCATGGCATACTAGCTAGTCGCTAGCGGTAGCTGCGCTGCTAGATCAAGTCAACATCATAGGCGACCACGCGTGCTCGTGCCGCCGTGCCCACTTTGTCGTATAGGACGGCAAAATCGACACATTAGAAACTGTACTAGCACGACAAGAAACGTACAAAAATGACCACGCGGCACGCGTGGTTTTCCGCTCTGTATAGGACGGCCCTTATGCGCGTGCATAATGATGTTACGAATTTTCGCTATTAGGGGGTATTCGCGGGAAATTGGAGAGGATTTTGGATTGGCTGTATATGTCGCCACGTCGTGCACCGGCCTACGTCAGTATGTAATCGTTACAGTTGAGTCATCATCGCCCGGGCACGGTACCGCCCGCATGACCACACGCGGACGATCTGCTCGACGCGCTTGACCAGCACCCGCCCCTCGGGCAAGACCGCCGTACCGGAGTCAGGGCGAAACTGCCCCATTTCCTTTCCCAACTTGTCTTGCAGCTTGCCCTTCTTCCCGTGTTGGTTGTCGGCCTTCCAGTAGTCGCATATATCCGCGGCATCCGCCGAGATCCACTCCACGTCCCGCTCCCAACGGCGCTTCCATTCTAGCGAGGATATTGCGGTAGCCTTCGCCCCCTCAGTCGCGGGGACTTCGTCTATGCCTGCCATAGTTAGGCGGCACCGGGGGGATGAGGTGGTGGGTCGGTTTTTGAATCGCGCGGAGGATGCGCGGGCCGTGACAGCAGGACGGGTATCCGACAGCCCAGTTTGAAATTACCGGTTGATAACGCCACTCCAATTTGGTCGCGCCTCTCCAATATAGAGCCAAATTGGAGAGGCCAGCCTCTCCAATTTTGGCGTACGCGAGGGTGTACGCGCTTACGTGGCGCGGGGATGCTGACGTGCCACTCCAAAATCCTCTCCAATTTGCCGCGAATACCCCGTATTACGATAATTTGCACTTGTGAATATCGAACAAATGAAATGACTTAGGTACGCTTGTAGTATCAAAGACTTGGCGATTCAACCTCAACTCGGTACGGATAAAGGCGACACTTTAAGACAAACGCTCACCACTACTATCGCCCAAGAAAGCGACCACCGACCGCACCGCACTCGAATTTTTTTACATAAGCCTCCGCATCACACATCCATTTAGTCATGGGAGCATGACGCATCCGCCGCATCAAGCGAATCAATGCACCCGTAATGTAGTCCCCTCGGTAATCAATGTATATATGGGTTAGCTTGATGTTAAGTCAATGCGTCCACAAATCAATGCCCTATTTGATCAATGCGACCATGAACTAGTCTCCGCCTATTCAATCGATGCGTGTTCGAATTAGTCCCCCAATTGGTCAATGCATGAACGAATTGATGGCGTATTTAGGCGGAAGTTCATGTTCCTATTCATAAACTTTGTGGGGTTTGGGGGCGCGGGGTAATAATTTGATAATTTTGTTTTGTTAAGATCAAAAGAAATCGCAATTGGCTTCCAATTGGTAAGGGGGTTTTTTGATCCGGGGTTTGACCGCCGGTCTCCCTATCACTTTCGCTCCTAGTGAGGTGGTTGCCGTGTTACTTTGGGTTCCTATCTCCGTGACGCTTTGCACGAGGGCACTGGTGATGCTGTGGCATGCCTTCCCGTTCCTCAGGCTTAGGTTGTTTCCTCCTTCCTTCTCTTTACTTGGTGGTCTCCGCGCTGCTTTTTCATGTACGAATATTTGAACAAAGAAATTCTACTTCTACCTATACCGTGCCTGTTTTTACTTCTTCTTTATTGATGGACGATTCCACGACTTTGTAAGACCAGAGTTCATGCAACGTCTTTCTACTGCTCTTCATGGTACTTTGGGTTCCTATCTCCGTGATGCTTTGCAAGAGGGCACTGCTGATGATGTGGCATGCCTTCTTGCTCCTCGGGCTTAGGTTTTTCCCTCTTTTCTTCTTTTTGCTTGCTGGTGGCTTATGATGCTTTTTCTTGTAAGGAATTGTTCACTACTTATTTGTTTGTAATTACACTTAAATTCGGTATTAGAAGTATTACATACGACGCAAAAAATTGGTTACACGAAGAACAAGATGAGCACGGACAGGGAAAGTGGGAGGGAAAACAAAAGGGCAAGAGTGACAAGAGGGTCACGGAATCCAAAGCACGGCAAAAGGAAAGCACTACATTGTGCACAAACCTAGCAGATTAAACTTAGGAAATTACAAGGCTACGCCGAGAATGCAACACGTGGAAGCGACAAGCGGCGCCTCACGCACCGCTCGAGGAAGCACGGGGACGCTTGCGGCCCATGGCGCGGGTGAAGAGCGCCGTGGCAGGAGAAGGCATCCCGGCCGAGGAAGAAGCGGCCTCCACGCCGTCCGCAACGGCGGACAAACCGCGCAAGACGTTGTCCGCGTGAGCAACATGGACGGCGAGAGAGACCTTTCGACGCCAGGCAGCCAACAACTTGCCCACATGCATCCCTTTAGATGCGGCTGCCTGCTTGGCTAGCTCCGTCAAGAAAGCCGTGGCGTGGCCGCCGAGAGTACCAAATTCCGTGACAGCAAAGGGAATGAAACGGATGTCGGGCCGACTCCTCACCCCTACGGAGTACTTCTCGAACTTGGTCTTCGCAGCACGGCGGAGAGCGACTTCGGGTGACGGGGGGCCAGAAACGCCGAACAAACCGGAAACCACGGCATCAAGGGCAAGTTTTGAGCCTCGGATGCCGTGATAGTGCAAGACACCCACATCCGCGGGGGGACCGTCGTTGCCGTTGGGGAGTTGAACTAACATCGTGGGATATGTGAGAACCTCGACGCCAACCCCGAGTGCGCCACGAACCTCGGAGATGATTTCCGCAAGGGCCGTCACTAACCAAGAGTGGCCGGTGTGGACCGAAGCATCTCCGCCGCATCAAGCCAAATGGTCCGCGAAAGCAGTGGCCACGCATCGTCCGACATGTCAACACCTGCCGACGAGAACGCACCCCGCATAGCTTGAACCGAGAGATGGCAAGAAGCACAATTAGTGGGGGAGCGTAGAGTAGAGAGGATGCGGGATGAGGGTAGGCCGAAGATGCGACAGACCGCGACGCGGAAAACCGCGTCGTAGTGCTCAGGGAACTTGTCACGGAGCTCGCCCAAGCGACCGGAAGTAGGCGGGTCCGAAGCCAAAAACGCAAGGGCGCCATGGCCGAGACGAGAGACAAAACGCCTAGACTCCGGCCGAGCGCGGTTGGAAAGAAGACAAGAGCAAAGAAGAGCAGCATATATCGGCTTATTGACAGGTACAATTACTGGTACAGGTACCCGTACAGGTAGCCTGCGGTGTGCGCTCGTAGTCCTCTTCCTCGGACGGACGGCCGGCCGGCCGCGCAGTCACACAACGATATATCGTCAGTGGTGGTCCGCAGGCGATACACCCTTCCTGGTCTTTAAACGTGCAAGCAAATACCGTCTCACAGCTAAAAATAAAGAAATAACGCACACGCGAGCGGAGCTAGGGGAAGGATCAGCGGTACGTGCCCGCGCACAACCCGCGCCCGCAGCCTACTCATACCTTCCCATGCTTATATATACTGCGCCAATGTACAGCTCAAATAGTCCCACACAGCAGCACAGCATACGCGGAGCTCGTGTAGTGTGGCGCCTTCCCCGGCCCTCTTTTGCCCCCGTCAGCGCTGCATTGCCTCCGATCCGACACGAAATACCCTCAACTTGCTGTGGTTGGCGTTGTGCTGCTGCTTTCTTCCGCCGCTCGCGGGTGCGCTGCGCTGACTGACGCGAGTGCGGCGACGGTCCGCCGCAATATCCGAAAGAAAGGTGCACTAGCCGAGTTTTGTAGTTTCGCTCAATTCGTCTGCAAGCGCACAGCTGGACTGATTTTCTTCCTTGGTCGATGGAGTTCGCGCCAGAGACCTGAATCGGTGATTTTTTGTCGTCACGGGGAGGCTAATCACCTGGTTTCTTGATACTACGGTATAGGGAGCGCGGAAGTGCCCGGCAGTGCTACCGCTTTCCGGTCACGCGCGAGGTAGAAACAAATAGGGTTTACTGGCGGCTGAGAGAAAGGGGGGTATTTTTAGGGGAAATATTCAGAAGGGTGGTTGGGATTAGGGGATACTGGGGCTCTCTATATGATTTTGTGAAGTTTAACTTGAAGTTGGTTTATGTTGTGGTGCTGAGGCAGGCGGGGCTTTGGAGCAGTGGCGCCGCAGCGCGGCTGTCATATATGGCAGGAGCCTCCCACAAGGGGCGCAGCGGATCCACTCAGAGTGGAGGAAGCAGGAACGGCGGGGGTTGTGGTGACCCTGAGAAGGGCAGTGGCAGCGGGGGTCCAGCGGGGGGCACACAGGTACAAACAGCGGTACCTCATGAATGGAGTCGTTTGCATGAAGTTTAGGGGAAGCGCCGTAATTGGGATGGAATAATTGATTTTACGCTGCTGTTGATGGTGTGCGCAGCTGGTGGTGATTGACCCACACACCTTGATTGAGGGTGTGAAAGAGCAGCTTGCAAAGAAGCAAGGTATCCCGGCAGAGCAGCAACGGCTGACCTTTAGTGCCGGGAGCACTTCATCAGGTGCACACCCAAATCGCGGTAGCTTTTCACCTGCGTGCCTGGGAATCAACACAGGCTGCAGGCAGGAGGAGCTGGTAGGGGAGTGCAGCAACTGGAGGGTGCGCTTTCCAATATGCACTCTCCTTTTGAGGCTGATATACAGTGTACCATAGATTGATTGAGAGCAGTTGGCAACGCGCAGCTCATGTTTGTCTACTTTATGCACTGAGCAGGCCATCTTATACAAGGACGGGCGCGCTATTGGGCAGCTGTGTTCGCCTAGGCTGATACAAGGGAGTGCGAGTTCGCCGGTGGACCTCGGTAGCGAGATCCAGGAGCTGCTGTCGGAGGTGGGCATCCAGCTGAAAGTGTTTCAGTTGGTGTACGACCACTGGCAGCCCAGCTGGGCCTCACCCAAGTCGCCAGCCAACCCGCTCTACCTCCCTGTAGACGAGGCCTTCGTGGGCTCGGCGTACCGCATTCAGGTGATCGGCAAGCTCGACGGTCACAGCGTCGCGTTACCACACAACTTTCGGGTGGTGGGGAAGGAAGTGCTGGCTGCGTTGTCACTGCAGCAGCAAAAGGCAGACTACGTGCGGCGTCACCAACAGCAACGCGGTGCGGTCACGCCCCTACCAGCCGCGGGCAACCGCAGCGCAGTGTCACCGGCTGTGCAGGCAGCGGACGCCATCGTACTCTGCGGGCGCGGGTTTGAGAAGATCGCAGCGATTTACGATATCACTGACGAGCCCAGCTGGCTCAAGTGCCTCGTGCTACCAATCACGGTTGCCGTGCTGGCTAGCCCGCCAAATATTCCGCGCCCCCAGGACCAGAGCCGCTCCGTGGAGGGAGGCGGCAAAAATAATGCTGAGGGCCCTATCCGCCCCTCATCCGACAAACTTGGCGTTGTGCAGAAGCAGGGGGGCGGTGGCGTTGCGGCTGGACCTAAGTCAGTGGCAGTACCAGAGGCGCAGCCTCCCAACAAGCGGAAAAAGAATAAGCGGAAGAAGCGTGTGCAGGGCAAGCCAGCTGCTTCGGAGGGTACGGGTGCGGTAACAGGGGGTGCGGATCCCGCTACGGGCAGGGAGCAGGTGCCTGGTGGTCGAGGCAAGCCGCCCGCGTCTGCCATGTCTATCAAGTCGCTGAAGGAAGCGGCGAAGGGCGAAGAAGTGGCAGGTAGCCCTAAAGAGGACGCCCAAAACGGAAAAATGGAGCTTGACGCTGAGAAGTCTTATGATAGGTGCGGCGGGCGGCGGTGAATCATTTCCAAGAAGGAAGGGTATCATCACCTATTTTGTCTTTTCTGATGGCGAGGATTTCCTTAATCGTAGCTGTGTCTTACTTGCACATACAGGGCGAGGGGCGAGGCTGAGCTGCGTAGCAATGAGCAGCAGTCTGCGTCGCTTGCCTCTCAATCAAGGGGCGGAAGAGCTTCACAGCCGCCAAGGTCACCAGCGCGCCATGCAGGTTTGCCTCATCAACTTCCTATTTTTTCCTAGGCCTTCGTGGCACTTGTGGATTTCCTAGGTGAAATAAATCCATGTGATCCCTGATGTGAATGTTGCTTCCAATGAGCAGGGTGATTGCTGAATGACTAATACCTTATTGTGGCTTGGTGTGGCTTTAGCTGCTTATTCCCAGAGTCATGAGGGGGCGCAGCAGAGTCAGGGCATGAGTACACCGGGCAGTCCAGGTAGGTATGTGCCACCAGCGCAGCGCCACCCGGAAAGTCATACCGAAGAGGATACCCAGGAGAAGGCCAGCAACGGCGGGGGGGGCTCAGGGCAGCACCACAGCCGGGGAGGCAGCAGGAAGCAGCAGCAGCACCACCATCACCATCAGCACCACCATCACCACAAGCATGGGGAGGGCCACCACTCGGGTCACAGGAAATTTAAAACGCCCAAAAACTCGAACGTGAACAGCGCCGAGGGTCATCAGGGCCAGCAGCAGCAGCAGGCTCAGGCGCACAATAACCCCGCTGCAGGGAAGTGGAGGAGCATTGTCACGGATGCTGCTTCAGGCAGCCCCCCTCGCGGAAACGGTGCCATTGACCTTACGGGGATGGGGCTCAGTCAGAACTGGGACTCCCCCATGGCTCTGCCCCACGGCAGCTCGCTCTCTGCCTGCACCACGCCCGTGAGCGGAATGGTGCTGAAGGGCAACAGAGAGGAGATGGCGGCGCCGCAGGAGGTTGTGACGCAGGCAGCGGAGCGTCTGCAAAAGCAACCGGCGCCATGGGAGCACCGCCGCCGTTGGTCGGCTGACTTTGACCGCGCGAGCGAGGGGTCGGGCTCCCAGCACGCGTATGAAGTGCCGTTGGATGAGCCAGCTGGGGGGGCGGCCTTGGCGCCGCCCATCGGACTGGGGGGGAGTCCTCTTGGGAGGGGTATACTCCAGTCGCCCAGCCCTGAGTCTATGGCCACCATGGGGGTTGCCCCTTATGCACAGCCAGCTGCCAGCATTGCGGGCGTTCCCAGCAACGGACCCAGCATAATGTGGGGCATGATGGCGGAGCGGATGCTGGAGTCTTTGCAGGCTGCTGGCTATAATGGCTTCACTCATCCACCGCCAGTTGAGGAGCCACCTCTCCCTCCCCCTGGCCTGCATGGACCCCCCGTGACAGACAGCACACTGCCTGCTCTCCCTGGTGGCCTGCCTCCCTCCGACAGCGCCCCCGACATGCGCTCCAGCCACCATGGCTCGGTGGCAAACAGTAGCTTCTCCTCTTCTCACGTTGTGGAGAGCACCGCCTCGAGCTTCACCAGCGAGAACGGGAGCTCTGCCGACAGCAGCGAGCAGACCGAGCCCTCCCTTGCCGGAAAGCACCCCACCACCGACATCGACCGTCTCCTTTCTCGGGTTACTCCCATTGTGACATTAGAGGCAGCTCGAAGCGGAGCGCAACCCACCCAGCTTGGCCTTCCAACCATGGTAATCCATCTCCCAGTAGGTATCTTGCTTCCTTTAGATATCTTGCGATTACACCCGTTTAACGGTATCCTCTGCTCCTGGCTGTGCAGGAGAAGGTGTGGGACTGGTACAATGAGCCCAGCGTGTATGGACAGGGCGTGTACACCATTGGAGGTGAGCTGGTCCCATGCAAAGATTGTTGAGAAGGGGCGCTGTTTGTGTGCGTGTGTGTGTGGGGGGGGGGGGGGGGGGGGGGGGGCAACCATTGACAGCCGTTGCCTTCATACCCGCAGGCACTCGGGGGGCTTCCATGTCATATTACGTCCCTTTTATCTCCGCCATCCGCCTTTTCACTGCTTATTGCGCAAAGGGCTCCAGCAACGATAAGTCCGGGCAGGTTTTCACCTCGGACGTGGAGGGCTGGCCGCCCAAGATGAAGCTGGCGTTTGAGTACATCGAGATGGCGCCGCCGAAAGACCGTCTGCCGCTGACGGAGAAGATCGACCTGCTGGCGCGGGGGGTGGGGCTGGAGGACCCCTCCAAGTGGAACAGCGCGCTGGTGAAGCATATGAAGCTGCAGGACGTGCACCCTCACTCTTGGTACGCTGTCACCTGGTATCCCATCTACCGCATCCCAGACGCGCCACTCAAGGCCGCTTTTCTGACCTTCCATACCCTCGCGCCCGTCGCCATGGCGTGC
Source organism: Tetraselmis chui (assembly GCA_026401115.1). Lineage (NCBI taxonomy): Eukaryota > Viridiplantae > Chlorophyta > Chlorodendrophyceae > Chlorodendrales > Chlorodendraceae > Tetraselmis > Tetraselmis chui. The sequence goes on along the minus strand of JAPMLY010000207.1, from coordinate 16,700 downwards.
GCGCCGCACAAGTGCCCGCCGCAGCGCGGTGACACCGGCGTCCCGCCCCAGCCCGACAGCCACGACCTGCAGGTGGTGGGGCTGGAGTGGTACGCGATGGGCAACGAGGCGTGGTTTGAGAGTCAGCCTGAACCGGCGGGCGGTGGGGACCCGCTCGCGTCGCAGGGCGCGATCCAGGCGTATGTTTCCGAGCTTCGCGCGCGTGCGGCGCGGCTGGCGCGCAGTCTGGGCTCCAGGAGCGGCCGCACCCTGCATCACGACTACAACTTTTTCAACTTTCGTAATCGTAATTTCTGAGCAGCGCGCCGCGCCGCGTTATGACACAGCAATAATCGTCAGCCAGGCACAGAGGAAAAAAGAGAGCGAATACACATAAACGCGAAACGGCTCCGGCAGTGAGGGGGTATGCGGGATAACGCCGCTGAGGGTTGGGCCCAAGTAGGGAAGGGGGGAGTGGAGGGGTGGCATAAGGCATTGAGGACGTCCGTTTTTGACGGTAGGCATCTTGCGTATGTATTAAGGGTAGTGCTGGATAGCAGCAAGTTTTTCCTGTCTTCTTTTCTGCTGCCCGGCCAGAGGGGAGGCAAGTGCAGTTAAGCTGGTGGCTTGCCTGCACCGAGAGGGGGTGGGAAAAGGGAGGATGAAGGGAATGGGAGGGGGGGGGGGGGGGGGTATGTGGTGCAGCCAGCAACACAATATTTAATTCAAAGCCAATGGCTGTGCCCGTCCCCTCGTTGCGGCGTGAAGAGGAGATGGAGCAAGAGCGACTGTATACTCTCCACTGCGTACAGCAGGTGAAGGTCACCCGCTGCCACTTATGTAGTCTCATACACCATGACATTTATGGAAATGATTCGGCAATGCAACACTTTCGTGCGCGCTTTTGTGTGTGTGTGTGTGTGTGTGCGCGCGCTTGTTTGTGTGTGTGTATGTGCACGCGTGTGTGTGTGTGTGTACGTGTGTGGCGGAGGAACCGAGTCGACTCAATTCACGTTTATTGGTACGAGGGCTGGGAAATTGTGCTGGACCAAATCCCATCAAGTGTGGAAGGCTTTATGGAAGCGCGGCCGATGCAAGCATTACTACTATAAGTTGTGTAGGGCCATGCTGGTCTGGGGGACTCCCATGTGGCTGGTTGTAAATGGAGTGGTGGTGGTCAGTTGACTGATTAACATACTCGGTCCATTCCTCGCCTGCTGCTCTTAATGTGGCCGCCAGGGTAGGTATATGCTGGTTCTGCGGACAAATAATAGGGTCGTGGTGTGCTCATTGAAAAATACACCCAACAACCGCTCACAAACGTACTCACACTTGTATTCCATTGTTCAAAGGATGCGGCTATCGACGAGCTTTGCCCATTTGCCACCATCGACGGCATGTTGTATCTTCAATCCCTCCCATCTGCACTTTCACACTGCGCATCATTGCTTTGCGTCTGCAGTCTGCTAGAGAAGCAAACTGCCACACTTGTTTCGGAGTACAACACGTTCGCGTACCAGACCCGAGCCGGGAGAGAAAAAAGAAGGGGGTGCGTGGTTGTGTCGCGGTTTCATCGCTAGATAATGTATGTACACTCTTCCCATAAATAAAGTCCGTTTCTAGTGAAACAGGGCCTTTCGCGTAGGGCGGGTGTTTATCATGTAGGTTTTCTAGCTTTAACTGTGCTTTATCTCGTTGAAAAGGTGGACCGAAACTTTTGTTGACGGTGATGTAAAGGGGACACAAATGGGGCCCGTCACGGCTTCGATCTGACGTATTAGGGTTTGCGGCCCAAACCCGATTTCGGGGCATACCCTGATTCGGATGCCCCGGCGGAATTCGGATTTTCCACACTCTGGCTCGTGAATACTCCCGAAATTGGCGACACAACATGCGGTTTTTAAGATCCCAGCATGTTGTCCGTAAACATGGGAGCACGTGGGTTTGATGGCATGTGCCGTTTGGATGCTTGACGTGGGTGGGGTTGGGGCCGGACACCCACAACTTTGGAGGCTTACAAAAACCTATCTTTCCCGTACGGTGTCCGATTCGAGCAAACAAAGTTGCACATGGAAGCCCTCCTCCCTAGCACTTATTATAAGTCCTCAACATGAACGCATGCCGGCCGGGTTTCGCGTCAAATCCGCTGTCCGATGTCATCCATGCCCTTGTAAACCCAATTTAAGTTTCTAGAGTTTTTAAATCTGCCACATTCGCGCGGGGCTAGCAACCCCTGGACATGTGGTACCCGCACAGCCGCTCCGCCAATACGCTCAATAAGAATCAGTGCCCTATATTTCTTCTATTCACGGCATTGCCCATTTCATGCCCCATGATGGCATGGTGCCGTGCCATTTGCCGCAGGCCGAATAAAGGCCCGTGCTAGGGTACTTCGAAAGCTCCCCGCCATTTTTCACGCCCTGCGATGCGCAAGTTTCTAAGGCCAACGATCCGCGAAGGTGCTTACACTCAAAGTCAACCGCCCCTCAAGCCCAGTAAGTCCCTAGCCAGTGCTCCTTGGTTGTATTTCCGGGCACGTGGCAAGAAAACCTAGTGCACACGGCATGCCATTCTCGGTGTCGCCGCTCTGTGGACGGTCGGGCGCAACACACTCGGCGGATACTCGTGCAATTGTGCAAACATGATGCTGAGAACCCAATGTCGAGTAGTCTCCCAGCTTGTCGCGACACCACGTGTACCAAGCCACGCATAGAGGTGAGTATAACATGCACATCTGCACGAATTTCGGCCTACAAAGTATGGGCCGCAAATCCAACGTGTTTGCCCTCAATAATTGGGGCGTGCCGATAAAGGTGCTCACGTCAGTGAACAACGCGCCGTTGTGTGTTGTTCGAAAATCAGTAGTATACCCCCCAATCGAGTTGCATGGCCATCGCGGCAGTGTGGCGGGTAACTAAATGAGTGCCGCTAGCAACGGACTTTATGGGAAGAGTGCACATGCGCCCTCCGTATCAGAGCGTAAGCCACCACTGCAGTGCACATGCGTTAATTTACGGATCCGAAGGTGTTGGAAACATATGCCAATTGCACGGGACATGACAAACACTACCGGAGGAGCGAGGGACGGCATCTATCTACATAAATGGTTTATATAAATCAACGAGTACATTTACAATTACTTGTAATGTACATTTACATGACATACAATACTCGTGAAAATTGAGTAGAACCCAATCTCAATTGCTTATCGAGTACCCCACGCCGAAAGGTTAATTCAAATTTCTGTCCCACATAAATAAGAAGAGTGTAAGAAACCAACCAAAAAATAAAACTTAAAATTTGAAAATGACAACAAAATATGAGGTTCCATTGAATACACTACTAATAAGACCGAGGGAGAAGACCAACGGCTTTTTGAAGCGCTCAGTGACGAGGACGTAAAAGCTTATATTTTGATTTTTACAATTATCATTTCCACGCATGCCCCTGTGACGCGCCGGCTGCTGCTGCAAAGACGGCCTCGCCCAGTTGCCCACACGCCGCCATTTGATCGTCCCCTTTGCTGTTGCGCAACGTCACAAAGCAGCCGGCATCCACCAACACCTGCACCACATTGGCATGCGGCCGCATGCGCGTGTGCCGGTAAGTACCTGGAGCTCCTGCCCCGTTACAAGAAGATGGTTGCTCAGGGTTTTTCGTGTTCGGTTAGGGTTAATAGGATATCTAGGGTATCATAAATGATGAGTTCACCAACACATGCACCACATTGGCACGCGGTCGCATAAAAGGTAGGCGTGCAACAATAAGTACTCCTTTTCCCGCGCTAAGGAAAAATTGGCAAATCAATCAGGATTAAATGTTAGTGTTAATAAAAATACATAGCGTATCTTGATTACATCATTTTGGGCAAAATGCGAGACTTCTGGAAAATTAATTATTTTGGACATGGAACAACATTGTTAGGTGTTAACAGTGGCCGTCGTCGGCCGCACCTGCTTGAACGCAGAGATGGTACCGGCGCTGGAGCCGCTCATCCCCGTCCCCTCGTGCTCGTTAAACTCGATCAAGTTTATCTTGGCCGCCGTCCCCTCCACCAGCCGCACCAGCCGCCGTGCGTCCTCCACAGAGTCGTTCACGCCCTACGCACACGACAGTGGGACCGCCAGCATTGTTATCCGAACAAAACACATCCCAACATACGAGAAAGTACATGATTGTTGGCAGAAAATCTATTAATAACATACACATGAAACATAACAACGGAAAAAAAAAGGATTACACTTAGTCTATATCGATGTTGTAATCAGCGTTATTGAAATATAGACATGACAAGTATTATACATATGAGTTAATATGGAATAAAATGGGAATAAAATGTGCAAGCAAAAAAAGGGGAGGGGGAGCGGCCTGGACACAGCAACTGCCCTCGTCGGCTGCCACACCTGAAGCATTATGTATTCCAAAAACACGTGCGTGCGTCTCCCGAGGCGCAACGATAGTGATTGATCAGCAGGGAACAGCCGTCGCAGAGCGGCCATCAGCTCCTCGAGGGGCCACTTTCGATTGACGGGCATCAGCCGCGTCCGGATCTCATCGGTGGTGGCGTTCAGCGACACCGCCAGCTGCACACCGGGGTGGGCGGTCGCCAGTGTGTGGAGCTGTAACAACATTCAAAGCAGAGTTCAGTCCAAATAATCTTTTAAAGCACAGATTAGCTGATCTTACAAACCAAATTTTGAAACAATTAGATTTTTTTTTCGGAAAGAATCTGCTTAATGCATGCTACGCTGTTTGTAGCCAAAACAATTACTGAATTCATATACAATTCAAACACGGCGAGGTGCAATGGGTTTTTAGTGTGAAAGCAAATGACAAAACTAGAACGTGAAGCATAGCAACAAACGCGTGGATTTCGAGAAATCAATAATACAAGGGGCGGTACTATTGTAGCGCATCATTGAGGAACCGGGGAGCTGCCACAACAATGCGTTACAAAACACAATGCATACTGTAATGCAACAAACATAAATTTTTACTTTGGGAAATACGCACGAGCGATAAAACGAATATAATGTACACCATAAACGGCGACGAGAAACGACGCGCCCAAAATCTGATTCTTCCCAGCATGTTTAGTGTGTGTAGAACAAATGTTTCAATTGAATGATGATGAACGCAAGTCATACATTTTTCACCTAGTTATGTCCAATGGTAAGAAAATGTTGGCGGCGAGGGACTCTGACCTGCGGCACGAGACCAGAAGTGGACACGGTGATGCGACCGGGAGAGAACTGCAGCCCGGGTTGGGCAGTGATGATGTCAAGCGCCGGCAGCACCGCAGGCAGGTTCTGCAGCGGCTCACCCATCCCCTGTGGCGCCCCAAAGACAGCAAATACACACACACACACACACACACACACACACACACACACACACACACGCGCACACACACACACACACACACGCACACACACGCACACATATAAACACACACACACACACACGCACACACACGCGCAAACACACACGCGCGCGCGCGCAGACACACACGCAAACACACAAAGACACACACAGCGATGAAGTCATGGTTTCAATCGCAATTAGAAAAACGCAATCCGTAGTGTACTGAGCGACGGAGCGCATTAGGATATCCAAGGAACGCGAGGAAAGATTAGACTCTGAAATACACATTCAAGAAACGAAGTCTAAAATTGATATAAATTTACACGCTGAGGCCTCCGCACCATGAACACGATGTTGTTCAGCCCTTTGTGACCCTCGTCTTTGGATATGCGGCGAGCGATCATGACCTGCTCCACTATCTGTCAGGGGAGCGGGGGCATTGTGGGTTGCCTTGTGGGTTGCCTTGTGTTCGGCATTGACTGACAATGGGTGAGGGCGTATGACGCTGCGCGACTCACCTGAGCAGTGTTCAGATCACAGAGGAGCCCCAGCCGACCAGTGAAGCAAAACTGCGTGGCAGAAAATATCGCAGAAACGTTGGCACTCCCATCGCATTTTGTCAGCATTCACGCGCAGTCTGTTCGTGGCGTCACATGAGAGGGCAAGAGATGACAGAAAACAAGAAAAGGCGAATGTTGGGTGGAATAGAAGGGACCTGATGTGATATATCAATGTGGCATGCTGTGGTGCAGAATCCTAGTGGTGTGGTGCTATGCAAGGTGGTTTAATGTCATGCGATGAAGTGAAGCCACAGAAAATGTGGCGAGTAAATATGCAATTTCATTTGGTAAGGCGTTTGAAGTCCGAAGTCATGTGATGTGATGTAATGTGCTAGGGTGAGGGACTTTGTGAGGTCAGGTGATGTAGTGGACTGAGATGAGATGCGATGTGATGTGATGTGACGGAAAGTGAGCGAGGGACGATGAGGTGAGAGCGGTATGAGGTGATGTGGCATTTGTTGTCACCATGTATGTTGTATAGTAGTGTCAGAGAGTGATGCAAACAAACTGAGAATACACAAGCTTAAAGGTTGGGATGGCAAATGGGCACTCACTTTACAGTTCATCGCGCACCCGATTTGACTCGAGACGCACAGCGTGCTGCGCCGATGATCGCCCGCCGGACCCATGGGTATCAGAACCGCCTCGATGCGCGGCCCCGCACCCCCACGCCGCCCCTCGTCACGCTGCTCCCGCACCTCCGACGATGCTGCTGCTGTTGTTGTTGGTGACAGCGAAGTTTCGGCCCGGAGCACCATCTTCCTGGTGCCATCCTGCGACTCGTGAACCTATGAAGGGGGATAGACAAGCATGACAGGGTGAGATACTGAAACATTTGCAAAGATTTTTTTCGTAATCACATTTAAAGTGTTTTGGAACAAATATGATATTAATTAAGGCATTAAATACTAGCGGCCCATAGTTGTGCCTTAATAATGAGGCCTTTATGCTCATTTCGCACACACACACACACACACACACACACACACACACACACACACACACACAAAAAAAAAAACACACAGTCTCTTTCTGTGTATCTGTATAGCTAAACACAAAAACACACACACACACACACATACACACACACACACACACACACACACACACACACACACACACACACACACACACAGTCTCTTTCTGTGTATCTGTATAGCTAAACACAAACACACACACACACACACACACAATCTCTTTCTGTGTATCTGTATAGCTAAACACACACACACACACACACACACACACACAGTCTCTTTCTGTGTATCTGTATAGCTAAACACACACACACACACACACACACACACACACACACACACACAAACATATACTGTGTTTCTCTATACATATTTTGTAATCGTTGAAATTGTGCTACTGTATTCAGCTTAGCGATGCGCATTAGTTATACGATGAATCTACATGACAATCCCATATAAAGTGCGCTGTACCCCATCCACATGTATTTCCCAAACAATGATATCGCATGTGTGGCAATCGAGCTGATGATTCATACGGGGAACACAGACAGACAGACAGACAGAGGGAAAACGGATGTTATGAAATGATGTAGTGGGACAGGATAGGAAACAGGGCATTGTTTTGTGTGCGTGAATTTGTTAGCTTTCCCTTCGCCCGTCTTCCGTCCGCGTTTCGTAGGTCCGCATGCAGTGGATTGGAAGTAGTGAATACCATAATCGCAGATCAGTCAGTAGTTTGAAGCGGACGTTGCTATCGGACCACATTCACTACTGCCGTCGCATCCGTCTTATCTTTTATCCTCTGACTAGGAGGGGGGGGGGAGTTACGTCAGTACCCCCTTGAGCTTACGTCTATCAGCTCCAAGCCGCCGTCCAGTCGCGCGATTGGCTCCAGCCGCGCGAGCAGCTGTTTGCCGATAACGCCCCCGTCGCGCGCCTCCCACCACGAGCTGACGCCGCCGTTGGCGATGTACATCGCGCGCCAGATTTGGTCCGCTTTGGAGGGCGGTAGCTCTGTGCGCGTTAAATTGGTGCAGCGGGGAGGCGGGTTACATAATATGGGGACACCTTTGGAAGCTCCCCCCTCCCTTTTCCAAAACATAAAAGGTGCAGGTAAAACGATTAGACTCTTTGATTGATCAGATGCTACGCTGGTATGACTTAACTAACGCACGTCTTTTCTCCTTCTCTCTGAGCTCTACATTAATAATTGCTTTTCATGCGCAGCTTAATTGATTTACCAAATATATAACCTAACTTGTACAGAGCACACAACTGAATACGAAAGCGAAACAATCACGAGCACAATATGCGTTGGGATATTCCGATTAAATGTGTTGTTTTAAGTTCCCCCCTCCTCAGTTTTACCCCCCCTCCCCCCTCAACTCAATTTGTATGGATATACCCAACCTTATTTGGATGAATATTTTAGAACTTTAACATTGTTAGGCTACTTGCTAGTTACAAAAGGCCATTGTGACTACCATCTTATATTCAAGCATTGCATACATGTGTGCGGAAGGGTGTAATATGCCATGTGCAAGCATGAAATGGAGAGGAGGTGCGGCACTTTTTGGAACCATGAGCATCATACATGCACCGCCATCGCTGAGGTCCAACCATACGGTGGGCCCAGCCGCGCCTCCATGTAGGTATCAAACGTGTTATGTGACGTTGCTGAGCTGCCAGCGGTCACTGCATTGTGTTGTTGACTTGGTTGTGCCCTATCGCGCAAGGCCGCCTCCCTATCGCGAGTCCCCCCTATAACTTCTCCTCGCACGCGGTTTAGGGTTTAGGGTTGAGGTCACTCTAAACCATATACCCTAAACTCTAAATAGGGGCCATGTGTTGCCGAAACACGCACATGATACACAGTCGAAATACAAATGCATGCCCCCCGCCTTCGTTTCCGCCAGATAACGGTACTCCAAACAAAACCTTTGATTGGAAACCCCAACGCGAAATTCGACCTTTTCTTCTGTTGTTTCCCTATTTTCCTCCTGACAGTTTTGACCAACCGCACTCGCAACCTCAGTTGGTATAAACTATTTGGAGCAACAAGGCATGTGCAGCTATTGTTTCATCTATGCGATTCACCCATAACCATAGAGCCAACGCCATAAGAAAAAATATACGCATTTCTGAATAGATGGAAAAAAAAAACATATGTAGCCATAGAGCACGAAAATCAGTACGTAGTAAGAACAAATGACTGTAATACATTCTGATCATAAGCAAAGGAAGCAATCATTACCACAAACGTGTTAGTGTACATGTCTGTATATATTTTGTGACCCGCCTGACTGACTGTCTGCTCCGTCTGTTGTCGCTTTCTACTTCTGACGTGCTGTTCACTTTCTTGTAATCAAAATGCCTGTTGATTGCTGACCCAAGTCGATTTAATTACAATTAAATAATACGAGAATATATTGTACAACATGTGTATTCTCTGTGATGGGTCTGTCAGAGAGCATAGAGGGCAAGGAGTAGTGCTTCACTCGGCCGTGTCGTGGATCCCCTGACCTTCTCGTTACTCTTGCAGGTCGTCTTCACATAACATATGACAACGACAGCGGGTGCCGTGCAAGGCGCTGTTCGTTAAAGTTTGATATGCACTGTTGACGCGCAAAGAAGCAGGCGCGCACCCAGCGAGGCACACCACTGCCGTAGTTGTTGCAGAGGTAGCCCCTTCAGCAGAATGCGGCCATCGGTGCCGATCAACGGTTCGCGTCTCCGACCCGGGGGCAACTTCGGTTCTGGCGGCACCCAAGTGACGGCATCCCCGCCGCCCTCGCCAGCATAATAACCTCGACACCGTGGTCGCACCTGGGCGAGCAGCGCGGCCGCGACATTCAAACACCCACCCCCACCGCCTGCAAGTATCGAAGCCCATATTGTCGCGCGGTGCACTTATTCTTTGGACTCGCTTTCCTCCAAGTACCAAGATTGTGCTGTGTGTGTGGTGCTGACTCTGGGCGCATACCTGAGCCTCGCCACCCCAAGTTGTTACTCGTCGTCCCGGCGCAGCAGCAGCCGTCCGTCGCCTGCCGCCCACGACGATCCACCCCGCCCGAGCGAGGCCGTTTTTGATCATAGACAGCGGTGGAGGTGAGTTAATGACAATGTTTAAGCGGCCCTTTGGCTGGTTTACTGAGAGGTTCTCGCCTCAGCGCCGTTCCTTTGTCTGGCGGGCGGATCACCATAGGGTGGTAGGCGGAAATAGTCTCCTGCGATTGGATGAGTGTCAGTTCGGCGACCGCCCTTATTGCGAGCGTTGGTATCGCCCTACATGGTAGTACGGGTATCCGTACCTGTACAGGGCAATCGTAACATATGTATTGATGATGTGTTGACCCATCCAGCATATCATGTAAATAAAGAATTTCTTACAAGAAAAAGCAGTGGAGGCCACCAAGAAAAAAAAAAAAAAAAAAGGAGGAAAAAACCTAAGCCCGAGGAACAGGAAGGCATGCCACAGCACCAGCACTGCCCTCCTGAAAAGCGTCGCGGAGATAAGAACCCAGAGTGCCATGAAGAGAAGCATCAAGCGGAAAGCGGCGTGTGTCCCTCCGAAGTCCGACATAGCATATCATGTAAACAATTCCTCCGTGTGCACGTGAGTCTACCCATTACCACACGGGGGAAGCCCGTTTTCCATGTGGTCATGGGTCTTCATTTATGATTTTGTACCCATGCTCACATGGATGATATTCAGTCTTTTGTATGCACATGGGTGACCGTGACATAGTGACCCAACCGACTCCCGATGCTCTCACTCGCTTGGGAGATTCTGGGGGCCACATCCAACGGGGCATTTCGCGCATTCTTCGTGCCCGGGCCTACTTTGACCTCTTGGCGTTCTGCAGACCTTCCCCACCGGACTATATGAGGGTGATTTCGGGTACGGGTCGCGGGGCTTTGGCTCTCTTTTTCGCTTCACATGAGTCCAGTTTCAAGGTGCCATCCGATTGCTATATGATGGCAGCCCACCGGGTGCTTGGCTTGACTGCGGAGCCCGGCTCATGTTCGAAAATGCCCTCGGTGCAATGAGGCCCCTTCAAAATCTCGCGGGTATGGATCTTCGTCGACGGTATCTAGCATCTTTATGTCGGGTGAGCGCTCAGCAGCCGCTATGCTCATGGACCACATCCCCCGGTGCCCGTGCTCTTGGTATATCATTCAACTCCACGACCGCATTGTCCACGTGCTTGAAGAGTTCATGCTTGAAGCATGGGCTACTAAGGGCCGGGACTTGCGGTTGGAGGTCCGCCGTATTCGGCCGGGAGCTTCACGTGATCGTCCTGGGGATGTGGTTTGGTTGGACTTCATGGCTCCGCACCGCCATCTTGTTGTTGATGTGACGGTTACAAGTGCTCGCACGAACACCAACGTTCCTCGTATAGGTGCTCGCCTTCCACTCCCTGGCAGCCTTGCATTGGGAGCTCAGCAAGGCAAACTTGATGCGGACCTCCGCACTTCCGCTTTACTTGGCACGCCTTCGGTTCAGTCGGTCCATGACTACTACCCCTTCGCCATGGAGGATGGGGTCCGGTTGGCGCCGATGGCGGCTGAGTCGGTCGATCGCTTGGCTATTTTGGTGGCCGTTCGTCGCTTCCCTGGCATGGGGGCCGCTGACTCTCGTTCCTTGCGCTCTGACAATTATGTCCTTATGCAACATTTTGTTCGTCGATCTACTTCTCTTCCGTTTCGGCGTTTTTTGGGGGATGTGCGACGAGAATTCATGCAACGTCTTTCTGCTTCTCTTCATGGCACTCTGGGTTCTTATCTCCGCGACGCTTTTCAGGAGGGCAGTGCTGGTGCTGTGGCATGCCTTCCTGTTCCTCGGGCTTAGGTTTTTTCCTCCTTTTTTTTTTTTTTTTTTCTTGGTGGCCTCCACTGCTTTTTCTTGTAAGAAATTCTTTATTTACATGATATGCTGGATGGGTCAACACATCATCAATACATATGTTACGATTGCCCTGTACAGGTACGGATACCCGTACTACCATGTAGGGCGATACCAACGCTCGCAATAAGGGCGGTCGCCGAACTGACACTCATCCATTCGCTCGACAATTCCCGCCTACCACCCTATGGTGATCCGCCCGCCAGATAAAGGAACGGCGCTGAGGCGAGAACCTCTCAGTAAACCAGCCAAAGGGCCGCTTAAACATTGTCATTAACTCACCTCCACCGCTGTCTATGATCAGAAACGGCCTCGCTCGGGCGGGGTGGATCGTCGTGGGCGGCAGGCGACGGACGGCTGCTGCTGCGCCGGGACGAGTAACAACTTTGGGTGGCGAGGCTCAAGTATCCGCCCAGAGTCAGCACCACACACACAGCACAATCTTGGTACCTGGAGGAAAGCAATTCCACAGAATAAGTTCACCGCGCTACAATAAGGGCTTCGATACTTGCAGGCGGCGGTGGGGATGGATGTTTGAATGTCGCGTCCGCGTTGTCTGGCCCAGGTGCGACCACGGTGTCGAGGTTATTATGCAGGCGAGGGCGGCGGGGATGCCGTCACTTGGGTGCCGCCAGAACCGAAGTTGCCCCCGGGTCGGAGACGGGAACCGTTGATCGGCACCGATGGCCGCATTCTGCTGAAGGGGCTACCTCTGCAACAACTACGACAGTGGTGTGCCTCGCTGGGTGCGCGCCTGCTTCTTTGCGCGTCATCAGTGCATATCAAGCTTTAACGAACAGCGCCTTGCGCGGCACCCGCTGTCGTTGTCATATGTTATTTGAAGACAACCTGCAAGAGTAACGAGAAGGTAAGGTGATCCACGACACGGCAGAGTGAATAAGCAGTACTCCTTTACCCTGTTCACCAACAAACCTGTCGCAGGAAACACATCTGTTGTATCTGTCGCAATATTCTTTTTTATGGTCAGATTGGGTAAATCTAGAGGTTTGCTACCCTACCCTCCATGTGTACGGGATAGTAGCCCATGCGGTTGGTATCACCGTTATTAGCGACGCGTCACCCCTCCAGCACAACGATATTGTACTAGCAGGGTGGCGCGACCAACCAACTAAACAACCTTCACCAACGGACAGCGCTAGCTAGACACTAGCTAGCAGCAACCCTTAAGCTGGTGCGTTCCCCGAGTACCAGCACTCTTTGCTTTCGCGCTCGGCCCATCTAGGCCTCGCGCGAACGCAGTCTCGACTCTCGTAGTCGAGTAGGGTGTCAGTACTTGTTCTTTCGTTTTGGTACGCACCTTGCGTCACAAGACACTATGGTTCATGTTACACCGCATTCCGATATGCATCCTGTGGTTACCGCACCTCGACATATTCGCCGAGGACACTCTCTCTCCGCTACACGTAACAGAACTAATCCAAACGGCGTGTGAGGCTTTTGAACTCAGAATTTCTGCGCAGATCTAGGCGAATTCGTTCGCCTTACTTGCCCAGATTCAGCAGCTCAGAACCCAGTCTACACGTTTGGACCAGCAGTCCATTCCCGCTGTCGCAACATGTGCGGCAGAGGGTGGAATGGAGGCCCTTGCGCCACCTTTCGACTCGCTGCCCGACGACTACGACCTACTCGTGTCCAACGTCGTCGACTTCACCCCCGTCCGTGAAGTAAAAGTCTTCGACCCTAGTTCCGAGACTTGGCCTGACGCAATCGCTACCCGGAGCGACTCCCTCCTTAAGCCACGGTGACCTTTTCAGCGATAACTCAACCACCCACGCCGCCGTCGCGGCTCCAGGTTTGCGTCAGTCTACTACCACTCCGCCTCGCGCGAGTCATACCGTTTGGCCTCGACTTCGACCTTACGCCACTCCGAGGCTACCGCCGACCACCTACCGCCAGTGGCGCACCCGCGTGCGCCCTAGCATCCCCTTGCGCCCGCCGGCCGACCCTGACCCTGACACACGCCCGACACACCCGACGCCGCTCATAGCCTCGCTACCGGTATTCCAGGCCCCCTTTCAGGTCGCACGCCCGCGCTTCTACACCGGCAGGCACCACAGGGCCCTCCAGCGCCCACCACCGGACCCGGATCCGGACAATTTCTTGTCCAACCTCAATTCGTCGGCATTCCCGCCGCATACCGTGCCACGCGTTTGCCCGACGGAACCACTTTCCTGCCCAACAGCGCCTCAGCCCGGACACACACGCCGCCTACCTTTACACCGGACGGCAGTGCAACGTCACGCGCCTCCGCCGGTGACGCCATTCGACCCCGTACAGACTAACTCTAAGCTTAGCCTTACAGCAACACCGTTTTCGGGGCAAACCAGCACCTCACGTATTACCGGCTTTTCAGCGCCTAACGGCGAAACCCAGCTGGCAGCAGCCAGCCCCGTCTACTACGGAGCTGCCACAACCGCGCCGAGTTCAGCCGAGCGTGTCTACACAACGGCTACGGCAATTTCCACCGAAATCCGCTCAACCCGTCCCGACAACCACGACGCTACCCTCCACGGCCCCCCTTGGACGCGATTCGTCGGCCACTGCTCCGTACTACGCCGACACGACAGACTCCACGTCCGCAGCCGTGATTCTACGTCTCTGCTCAACCGTGCTCGTGTGCACCGGTTCGCAGCGACTCGCCCGATTTGCGCACCTGTTCCGGGCGCCGCCACAACGGCACGACACGCTCCTGGCTACATGGCAGCCACGCTACATCTCTACTGGCGGCGCTACACCTTCCCGCTCCGACAGAAAATTCTCCTTGCGCGCTCTACACCGCTTCTACTTCACCTCCCGCCTACTCGAGAGGCCATCGCAGCCGACACCGCGTCCGACCTTGCGAACATTTTTATTCGGCGCAAAAATTACAGGACCTGTAGCCTCACACGCACCGCCTACACAACCGGACACGCACAGCACCTCTGCGCCCCTGACGTCCTCTACGCAAACCACGCGGACACAAGCCTCCTGACTGACCTCGTGCCCTATACGCACAAGCCCACGCGACTGCTGCGCTTGGGACAGAGCCACCTCGTACCTTGGCAACGGGCACACAACGCCCCCACGCTGTTTTCGCCGAAGCCCGGCCTAACTGCTAACGCCCGCCTCTACTCACACAACGCGCGGCCAACGCCGGAACCAGACCCCGGCGGTAAAAATGGCCACTTTATGCCCGGCCCACACCCGCAGCTTTCGCCGCTAACGTCTTCCCCGACACGTCGGCCTCCCCGGCACCACAAGTCTGCTGGCATGCTTTTGCGTGCGCCATCCTCCCCGGCATTATGCGTACACGCCTTAACTACTACTACCGGCGCCGAGCACTGGCATGTTCCTGCCTGCGCTGCCATGTTCATGCTATTGCCTCCAGCGACAGCACTTGCCTGCCCCCGACAGGCGGCGCACAACCGTTGCTCACTGACGGCGAGGGATATTTCCACTGTAGACACGGCGACGCCGCAGTTCCGCGACCGCCTACGCCAGTACCGGATGCAGGCAATGCTACAGTGCCAATCAGCAGCCGGCTGGTACCGAATTTTTACACACCTGCACCGCTACTGCCAGCCCACAGCGGCCACCTCCAAGGCCCGCCAACGTGCGCCTATTAGTGGCCTACCACCCGTCCGCCTACCACTGGCGCTGGCCAACTACGGGTACGTACCTGCGTCCCACTACCCCGTCGCACGTGCCGCACCACCCACTGGCGCCATGGCGGGTCACCTCGCCCCGCGCAGCTTCTTCGCCAGTCACGCTGCCCGCTACACTCGACTCTGGACTACCAAAACAAAACCAACTACACACAATCGCACGGCCGCCGTCCGGGCAACGCAGCGCTGTCTCGCGACAGCGCCACGCCTCCCCTCCCGCTCCCCGGTGACCGTGCTGACGCCCGCCACACCGCGACACTCACTGCAACCGCGCAAGCCTTTGGCTTTATCTACCTGGCAAACGTGCCCTCGGGTAAATGGTCAGATTGGGTAAATCTAGAGGTTTGCTACCCTGCCCTCCATGTGTACGGGATAGTAGCCCATGCGGTTGGTATCACCGTTATTAGCGACGCGTCACCCCTCCAGCACAACGATATTGTACTAGCAGGGTGGCGCGACCAACCAACTAAACAACCTTCACCAACGGACAGCGCTAGCTAGACACTAGCTAGCAGCAACCCTTAAGCTGGTGCGTTCCCCGAGTACCAGCACTCTCTGCTTTCGCGCTCGGCCCATCTAGGCCTCGCGCGAACCCACCCACCCATCCCGGTATAATCCTGCGCTATTCTTCCCCCAGGCCATGCCTGTGAGGGTCTTTTGGCCATTCTGTAAGCAAGCTGACATCTTTGGCAAACGTGCCCTCGGGTAAATATCATTTAATATATTATTTATCGGCGTGCTTCAGGAATCAATAGGCAATTTTTGATTACAAGAAAATGAATAACAACACGTGAAAGGGAGAAACCGGACATCGACAGAACAGACAGTCAATCAGGGTCACGAAAACCTTGTTTGTGTACTTTTTTGCGCAACAAAATATATGCATATGTGTATGCTAACACGTTTGTGGTTATGATTGCTTCCTTTGCTTATGATCAGAATGTATTACAGTCATTTGTTTTTACTACGTACTGATTTACGTGCTCTATGGCTTCATATGTTTTTTTTTCCATCTATTCAGAAATACGCATATTTTTCTGTGGTGATGGCTCTGTGGTTATGTGTGAATCGCATAGATGAAACAATTGCTGCACATGCCTTCTTGCTCCAAATAGTGTATACCAATTGAGGTTGCGAGTACGGTTGGTAAAAACTGTCAGGAGGAAAATAGGGAAACAACAGAAGAAAAGGTCGAATTTCGCGTTGGGGTTTCCAATCAAATGTTTTGGTTTGAGTACCGAAATCTGGC
>JAPMLY010000206.1:199851-232796 GCA_026401115.1 Tetraselmis chui | reverse complement strand
GACAGAGCTGAGCGGAGAGGGCGTCGAACATGATGACGGAAGGTGGCGCGGCGGCCCGATGCGGACGTACGGACAAGGGATGCAGGGGGGCACACAACACTCGACGCACGGACCGTAGCGCGGGCACGACGAGCAACATATTCACGACGGGGAGGTCCAGACGCAAAGGACCGGGCGAAAGGGGGAAGCGAGTCCGGACGGCCCGGGAACAAGACGCGAAGGTCATCGGCCATAACAAAGCCTCGGGAGCAGCGTAGGTCACTAGCGAACACACAAAGCAACCCCTCCCCTGCCTCCCCGCTACGAACCTGGAGGAGGGAGGGAGGGGAAGGAGTAGATGGGGCGACTTGCATGGGCGCCCCTGATAAGGGGGTCGGGGAGGCGCGAGGGGGGGGGGGGATTGCGATATTTGTAGATTATTTTTTCCAAATAGAATATCGCATTTGTAGTACCGAATCCAATCTTCTTCTGTTTTGCTCGGTGGTCTCCGCTGCTTTTTCTTGTTTACCCGAGGGCACGTTTTGCCAAAGATGTCAGCTTGCTTACAATTTGGCCAAAAGACCACCACATGCCTGGCCTGGGGGAAGATTAGCGCTAATTATGGGTTGGGTGGGTGGGTTGCGCGAGCCAGATGGGCGAGCGCAAAGCAGAGAGTGCCAGTGCTCGGGGGTTGCACCGGCTTAAGGGGCTGCCGCTAGCTAGTGCTGCTAGGGGCAGGGCATGGGGCGTTGCGCTAGGCGTTTCCTCAGTCCTCGAGGGTCACCTCGAGGACTGGGTGAGACGCGCCGCTTTTACAGTAACGCTTTACCGTTCAGGTTTGCGTTCTGTCACATATGTAAGTAAGTTTTGCAAACCTCTAGATTTAAAACCAATCTGACTATTTACCCGAGGGCACGTTTTGCCAGTATGTAATAAACCGGAGGTTTAGCGCAGCCTAGTCTTGATGAAGCGGTTTAGCGGGGACGAGCCAGCCGAAGTACTGCCAAGCCGCTGGAGATGGGGTCATGGTAGGGTCGATGTATTTCCCTTCTGTGACAGAACTGTTCTTGGCCCAACCACCCATGTATTTGACGACGTGGAGTGGGGTCCCGATGCAACTAGCGGCGGAGGCCGCCCCTTTACGGAGGCTGTGCGATGTCCATTTAAATCCGCTCGGAGGTGTGGCGCCGACGGCGTCGCATGCGTCGCGGAGCCAGGCGGAGAGAGTCGCAGCTGCTTGCCAGTCGCTGGAGTTTTCGTAAGGTACGAAACTCCATAGTGCGGCGGGAGGGGAGCTGTTGTAGAATTTCTTGCAGTAGGCGGTCCGCTGAGTGCAATAATATTCCAGTAGGTCGGCCAGCACCGGATTGGCAGTAGTTGGGATGGCAAGGATAGGCTTGTCGACCGCGCTGCGTCTCTGATCGCCCTTAGCTTTGCGTATGAAAAGCCAGATTTTCTGCGAAGGTCGGTCGACGACAAGGTCGCCTGATAAACACCTTACTCCCGACTCGGCCCGGCAGAAGAACGCATAGGTAGTGCAAACTGCCAGCAGCGCTCGAAAACGAGCGATGAGGTGGCGGGAAGTAGGAGTCCACTGGAGGTGCGTACTGAGCGTAGCGGCCGCGGTGAGTAGCGAGAGGGCGAGCGGAGCTGGTAACGGTAGGCGCGAGTCCGCCGCCTGTAGTCGTTGCTGGTGCATCTCGAGTCCGCGACGCGCGTCGGCTAAGAGTTCGCCGACGGCGATAGGCTGCTGTTGGTGGTCGCGGAAAAACTTGTTGATCGCCGAGTAGTACTGCTGTAGCGATGCGGCAGCGACAGTACCTTGCAATCCCAACCAGGCCGTGTAGCGAACGACCGATTGAGTAGTAGCCTGTAGCGGGTGAATATTTTCCTCGTGGCAGAACGCGGCAAATTGACGCAAGCCGCTGTCGTAGTTGGCGTACGTGGTCGGGGCTAAGGAGCTGCTTAACAGGTGTAGCGCAGTGGTACCGATGAGGTCGGTGCCCAACAGGTTTCGCAGTCCGGTAGTCATGCTAGCAGTCCACGGTGCGTGTGCGTCGGGTGTCCGTAAGGAGTAGCGGGCAGGCCTTGCGGGCTTGTTCGCTTGCGTAACCATTGCGCGTAGGTCTGTGAGGCTGGCGTTTGCAGTCCGTAGCGTGCGTCCTATTGCGCCCCTGCGGGTGTGGAGCCAGGCCGGCGTGGCAGTCGAAAGGCCACGACGCTCCATCCTGGTCGTCCGACCCCCTCGCGTGAGCCTAGCCGACCGGGAAAGAACAGGTCTCGCGACGGGGGGTAGTGAATAGTCTCGACGGCTGAGCTGTGGAGGTCTTGAAACCACGGTGCGTGAGGCCAGTACGGGGCGATGACGGTAGCCGCTGCTCCTGATTGGCGTAGTTTTGCACAGAGGTCGGGAAGGGCTGACCACGGGGGGTTGCAGTAGTTTATCTCTCGTTGCCATGCGGTGTCCGGGAGGTGTAGACAGTCGACGTCCTCGCATTTGGGGTCGCGCCACCGGGCGTTGAAACGTGGGAGTTGAGCGTTTTCCATTGACGCGAAGCGGTCGATGGAGTGTGGTCCCCACGTTGACTGAAGGTAGTCGAATATTCGAGGGTTGAGCTGCCAGTCGTCGCGGTCGAGCTCCCGGCTTAAGCTGTCGGCCCAGATGTTCGCCGCTGATCGGATGTAGCGGGGCCGGATGCGGATGTCGTTGACGTCGAGTAAGTGCCAGAGCCTGCGCAATTCGGTCATCATGACCGGTGAGCGCGTAGTCAACTTGGAGAGCGTAGCCACGACGGCTGTGTTGTCCTCGTGTAGTAGAACGTGTCGGCCTCGGAGTTGTGGCAAAAAGGACTCGATCGCGAGACGAACGGCGCGGAGTTCCTTCCAGGTGATGTGTTGCTGGCGGTCGTCGTCGTACCAAAACCCGCGGGCTTGGTAGGCAGGGTTGTCGTTCAGGACGGCGCCCCACCCGTAACCACTTGAGTCGGCGTGTAGGTACGCGGTCTCGATCGGTTTGTAGATGGAGCGGCCGTTGTGTTGGTTGGGCACAGTGCGCCACCACTCGAGGTCGCGGCGTAGTTGATGTGTCATCCGTACACGTCCGCCCCATCCAGTTCGCGTAGCCAGCACGCAGTGTAGTTCGCGCAGAAAGAAACGGGCTGGTGCGATGGCGAGGTAGAGGAACTGTGCCTTGCCAGCAAACGCCGCGAGTTGTCTGGCGGGTAGCCACCGAGCGGAAGTAGCTGCGCGGCCGAGTAACGCTGAAGCTTGTTTCGCGAGGGCCTGTAGCTTGTCGATCGGGGCTCGGAATTCGCCTTTGAGGAGGTCGACTGTCATGCCGAGGTGGGTGCCCACTTGGGTGGGCTGCCACAAGCCTTTGTCGGGATTGCGCTGGAGGCCTAGCCGGTTGAGGAGGGTCTCGATGCGGTCGCGTAGCAGTAGAGCTGCGTCGTACGAACTGGCCATGAACAGGAAGTCGTCCATGTAAGGTAGCAGTCGTACTCCGCGCCATCGGACGTTGCGGAGGAAACGTCGTGACGGTTTGTATGGCGTCTCGGAGCCGGCGGTCATCGGGGTAGGCGCCCGACGCAAGTAGTTCGTGAACACCTGGGTTAGCTTGCAAAAATAGTAAGCCGACCCCGACCATCCCATTGGTAGGCATGCGAGGCGCCACAGCTCGCCGCGGTAGTTGACCGTAAAAAAGTCGCGGTCCTCTTCCCGAATGCCGAGCGTGTAGTAGCCGTCCGCCAGGTCTCGAGTTGAGGTTGAGTGGCGTCCTTCATGGAGACACCGTGGTTGAAAGGTCGGGGACGTAGGCCGTTTTTGAACTTGACCCGCACGCCATGGCGGATCCAGTTCACGACTTGACCGCTCGCGCCGATATGCTCCCACTCCCGCCATCTTAGCCGCACGCGGTGACGCATGTAGTTGGAGGACGGGGAGCAGGAATCGGAGCGGCGGGTCACACCATCATTTTTTGGTGGCCTTCGCTCCGTCGATGGGTTTAGTCCCGGACGCTGCAGCTGCTGCTGCTGCTGCTGCGGCCTTGCGCTTGTCGGCGGCTGCCTTCTTGGCCTTGGCGTCTTGTCCGGGCGGCTTGTCCGGCGTGACGCGAGCGAACGCTGCTCCAGCAGCTGCTTTGCTGGCGGCATGTAGGCTGACTTCGAGGGTCCGATCGACGAACGCTTGGCGTAGCTCGTCCAGTGCGCTCGAGACCGCGGTAGGGCGTGGGCGGCAGAAACGCTCGTGGGCAAGTTCTGCGAACACTCGGTCCGAATCCGAGCTCGTTTGTCCGCCCTTGGTGAGGCGGAGGAAGCCCAGTCGAGTACGGGCGGCCCCCTCCGTCGCTGTGTGGGTGCGATGACCCGCTCGGATGAGGGCAACGGCCGCCGCCTGCTCCGCTGGTAGAGGAGGTCCGGTTGACAGCGTGTCCAAAGCCTCGCTGATTGCCGCGTTGGCGCAGCTGTCGAAGAAGGCATAGCACCCGAGGTGGAGGTACTCGTCGTACCCCGCTTGAGATTTCCGGTCGTTGAGGAAGCGGGCCGTGTCGTCCGTTAGCGTCCACAGACGAGGTTCGTCGATGTCGCGAGGGGGTCGCTCCAAACCGGCCGGAATGATTTTGCCGTAGGAGGCAAAATCGACGAATTCGGGCTCGTGGAGCTCGGGGTCGTCGTTCAGCAGGTCGATAGGCTGCTCAGGGGCTGCCTTACCACCCTCAGTCGCAATGGTCGCGTCAGGGGGAATGGACTGCTGTTGATTCGGAAGCTCGGTCGGGCCTGTTAAACGTTCGAGCTGGGCTAGTAAGGCGGTGTTAGACGCCTGAATCTGCTCAGCTAATCGGAGTTCGAGGGCCGAAACCGCGCTTTGAATCTGTTCGGAGGTACGCTGTTCGATTACAGAGGGGAGGGGGTCGACTCCGGGGGCGGAGGACGACGGCTCAGGCTGCATGATGTTAGACGGCGACTTAGAACGGGGGGAAGTGTCTCGTGACGCTCGAGTGCGCATGAGGCGATGTAAAACTGACACCCTGCTCGACTACGAGAGTCGAGACTGCAATTGCGCGAGCCAGATGGGCGAGCGCAAAGCAGAGAGTGCCAGTGCTCGGGGGTTGCACCGGCTTAAGGGGCTGCCGCTAGCTAGTGCTGCTGGGGGCAGGGCATGGGGCGTTGCGCTAGGCGTTTCCTCAGTCCTCGAGGGTCACCTCGAGGACTGGGTGAGACGCGCCGCTTTTACAGTAACGCTTTACCGTTCAGGTTTGCGTTCTGTCACATATGTAAGTAAGTTTTGCAAACCTCTAGATTTAAAACCAATCGCACGCAAGCTCTTCCTATCGCTAAATACATTAGATCGCCATTTCACGAGTGGCGTCCATTCTCTTTCTTCGGTCTTGACACTGTTAGCTACGGTATCTGACGCGAGTCGTCGATAGCCAGCCTGCCAGCGAGTGGATAGTGGATACCCGTGGCAGACATCATCACTACCAGAGTACTGTACCTCCTAAAATATCGTCACCATAACCCACCGGCCCCATGCTGCACTGTCCTGCTGAAACGACGACACGGGCGAAGACACAACGAACGGACAGTTCACTGTTGCGCATATTCAGTCATTGATGCACCTGCTCACTCAACGACCTCCCCTACCTATCCCCCCTTTGACACTGGGCGCATCACGGCCGCAAGCCCCACGGCCCACGCGGATGCATTTTGACAAGCGCTAGCTCCCCCGTTTAGGTACGTATGATTTAGCCCGGCAGTTTGGAAGGGTAGCTTCCGGGCGCTCGCGCATTCCAACACAGTCGGGAATATATGTTAGGACCTTCTGCTTTCGTCGCGCCTCCTTAGGTCTTTGCGGTACACTGGGTCGTGACATTTCCACGCCGACTGCGACACCATGGATCAGTTCGTCTGCTCACCGTGCTGGTATCGTGGTTGCGCTGGTAGCTCATATCATGCCCAGCGACCGTCGTCGGGGGCGAAAACACACCGACTTGGCGCGCCCAGCTGTGTCGGCTTGCTGAAACCTGATATGACGCGGCCGAACATGGAACACGCCTTTGCGAGGGTTCTTCCAGAGGAAGCGCGCCGGGCGCTTTTCCAGGACTCTCGCCAGATCGTGAAAGACAAATCCGACCAGTGCGTCCGCATCGGGACCTACAACCTCCGAATCTTCTCGAGATTCATGGGAGGGGCGGGACCGAAGGGGATGGTGCGCGCCGCTGAGGCGCTCGACGCTGACATACTGGTGCTGCAGGTGAGACGAAACCTTGCCGGTGAAAGTAATAATTTCAAATATAGCCTGAATTTACCGAATGGAAATGATATTTCGTATTTCGGGGGGCCTGAAACCCGGACGCATATACACATAATACACGGCCGCAGGACACACTCTTCGGATACTTTATATTTTAATGATAATCACACAGCAGTAAATAATTCAAGCGTGTTAATTCACAATCTGCTACTTTGATTGTTCAAGCACTTGGAGTAAAAATACCCTTTACAAATACCCGTAAAGATCCCACCTCAACAGAAGAAAACACTACACCCAACGACAGCGATACAAGTAACAGCGGAGCTGTTCTTCACGACAGCTCGCCTAACTGGGGAATCTCGTATCGCTCTGCCCTTGTCGTTCTTTGGTTATGTAGGAAGCGCCGGCGGCCGCGGAGGAGTCGTTCGGACACGTTTACCCCTTCATTTCACTGCACCTCGTCGGAACTTATTTCGGAAACGCCACCTGTAGCAAGTGGCCGCTGAAGGACGTGGAGCACGTCACCTACGGCACTGCCAAACCGGGGGAGGAGCACCGTTCATACATCGTCGCGACGGTGTGCCTCCCGTCGGGTAGACCCCCTTTGCGCGTGGTGTGCACCCACCTGGACGTTTGGGATAACAGCGGTGGGGAGCGACGCGCTCAGGCCGAAGAGCTAGCGACGCGGTTTGGTAGCGCCGATAGTGAGCTGGACCGAAACACCCTGATCCTTGGGGATTTCAACGCGCTGCGGCGGTCAAATTATGACGACCGGCACTGGGCGTGGATAGAGGCGCAAGACCAACTGCGCGGTGTGGGACAAACGCCGTGTACCGAGCTGCACCCGTTGTTCAATAGCGGATGGCGTGACGCCTTTGGCGACCACCCGCCGTGCATCACGACATGGTCGCTACGACGAGTGGACTACGCGCTGCTGCATCCCGAGTTTGGCGGAGGTGTCGTACAGCAGGCGGTGGTTTGCTATGATCCGGCGTCAGACCACTTTCCCTTAGCGATAGATATTCAGTGATTCCGGGAACATAAATAGCGCATATCATCAACGTTTTTATCCAGAGCAACACTGCATATTCGAGTGTGTATTAGCATGATTCTATCGAAGCCTGTCTGCTCGCGCGCGTGACACTGCTACTTAAACGGGCCGCTGTGAGGAATTTTTATTGAAGACTCCGAGTTCAGTCCGTTTCTGGCTCATGTTCAATAATAAATTGCACGCACCGAGCGAGCGAGGCTTGTGGCTATTCCATTTCTTCTCGCTTGTCTATGCGGGTCAATTGTTCGGCCCTGTTTTCGGAGACCAAGTGCAGTACAGGTTGAACTAACGTTCTACCAACGTCGTTGATCTCATGAATTCTCGACCTGTGACCAATGACATTCTTCCTGATGCAAATATATGTGGTCGTGAGTTCTTTCCGCCGCCATTGGATCCTTTTTGCTCGCCAATATACGCTCTTGCTCCCGATCCGGTGCTCCCGCGAAGGCTGGTCTTACCATGGAATGTGGGTGTTATTCATTTCAGTGCCGATCTTTGATGAATCGATACTAATAATTCGTAGCCAACCACGACACAACCCCTTTTTCGTTTTGCTCTAATATACGAATGTTTTTGTTCCTGCTGTGTCATCAATGCTTCGTATGGTTTTAGTATACGTTTCCCCCGCAAAGCCCTCCGTATTCCAAGCTTTATAAAGTACCTTGCAACCAATTTCATGCATTGTTTCGCGAAGATAGCGATGTGATCAAAATGCTTGAGGAGCGGTCCATGCGTTGGGCTACAAACGTAACACGATTTACATGTTTGTGACTTTGTGTCACCAACACATCACCGTGTTCTACACAACGAGCTTGCGGGTAGCCATTAAACACGCGAACAAAACTTTTTATGACTTTCGAAGTTTACCTTTGCCTCAACCGCTCATGCCCAAGGGGAAGGAGACGTGGCCTCAAGCGAGTGTTTGTTTGTGAAACCTTTGAAAATCTAATTACCAGATAGCACGCGGGTGTGGATGATGACTAACTGTGGTTGACGAAAATGAGCATATTTGCCGCTCATAAGCCATGTCATATAGTTGGATAAATGTCGTTGACTGAAAAACGCACAGGTGCATGGCAATATCACTTTGAACATGATATCCCATTTGGTAATGGCCCGTCTGCATGTTCGTATGGATGTGTGACGTCGGGGAAGTGTTAGTTAACTTTGGGCCGAGTTCCTACCCGCTGATTGCAGTCACATTGATTGACGATTTGAGGGAGCCTGTTAATCATGTGAATCGAAGCCAATGTCTACATGCTCTCCGGATCAAAGCAACGTTTAGTTGAAAAATTGCACGTGATCATGGAAGCGCTAATTTGGTGTGGTGAAGTCATTATAATTTGTTCACCAAAAAAATATCTGAATGCATGGTTTCTAGGTTTGTTTGCATAGCGTTGTAGATTTTGTGTGATCAAGATTCGAGAACGCCCAAACATGGGATTTTGTTTGTTTGTCGGATAATGTGCTCTCTCAACTCTCTACATACATAAGCGGTGTAGGTTCTGCGACATATATTGGTCGGCATACTTCATCATGGACCGCCATATATATAGCCTTGCATTGGCGTACACTAGGAAGAATAATCGATAACCAAGATATATCGATGAGTACGTAGTTGTAATTTCAAGCTTCTCAAGTATTCGGAAAATGTGATTAAGGAGTACATCTCCCGAAAGCGCGTCGATAGGAATGAACATGTGAAGGAATGGACGGAGGATGCTCCGAGCACAAGTTCATCCACGTGAGTATGGCAAAAAGTGACCCAACATTTCCATAGCGAAAACTCACAAAGTGCCAGCCACTTATTCATGTGAAGAATGAGGGCAATGCATTATTCAGACGAGCATAGATCATTAGCAATAAGTGCCTCTTACGACCACCCCCCGTGATGTGACATAGTTAAATGGGTGGAGCGAAAATTAGGCTTATTGGCACATGGGGTGTGGCCACCACCCGGCGTACCTGTAGCCCGGGCTGTATATTGCTAGGAAACCCCGTCTCCGGCGGGTTAACATCCCCTTCCGCGGGCGGCGCCCCCCAGTATTTGTTTTTAGAAATACAAAGCAAATTAGGGCATTTAAGTTTAAGGGTAATACATGTTTCACTCGTATATTAGTGTTCATACATCGTTAGTTAGAGCCACATTTTATAGAGAAATTTCTCATATGGCGGTGTTTAGAAACACCACTTATACATGCACTTCAACAACATGTTGCATTGCACAAATTCCGCGCATCGTTCACTCAAGCATTCATAAACCATGGACCAGATTTTACATTTAACATATTTCTGAGCATTTCAGGCAAAATGTTGCCGCTGCGGCGCTAACAATTGAGTAAGATTGGAAGAAACGCCAAATCCCTTTTTTTGATACTAATGTGGTGCTTGGCCGAAAGGCACTAATAAAGAACTTTTATAATGAACAAGGTGCTGTGGGTTCTATGAGGCGCACTACAATCAATTAAGCGCTCTTTTACTTAAATTTCAGAGTTTATACCTCGAGTTTCATGAGCATTCTTTGCGACAACGCTACACATGCCCTCCACAACAAACTCATTACAAATCTTGAGCACACAGTGAATGTACATGGACATAATCCAAGGGCAGAACTTATTGTAAATCGCGGGTTATTTCGTCATTGTCTTATTTTGAATGAGTGTTCTAGAAAGTGAAGTCTTACCTTTCTTGTCAGCGTGCCACCTATGTTACTCCTCAGGATTTTCCACCTTGAAGGAAACAGCAACTTCGTTTGCCAATGCCTTGCATTGACTCCATCACACAAAAAAGCCATTCAAGTTGATCTTAGCTTTCTCCACCATCCACGTGTGGATGCGGAGAAGGCTAGGTTCCGGCCCCGCGTGTTCCCCCACCACATAGCAATAGGTCGGTTTCAAGTTGTGAGCCGGGAGTACCTTAACCGTGGAATTGTTATTTCCCCAGACCAAGCCACTCTTTTGGGGGGTCCAAGGGGGCTCAAGACAGGACGTCAAGGGGGTCCAAGTGATGGATAATATGGCGCATTTCGCGATATATCCGCGAATAATTGTCATGGATGTTACCGCTATTAATTTGCGTTTTGTTGTACATCCACTCTAAGTAATCATATAATTTTCTATTAACTGCGACATTTAGTGTTTGAAATGCACAGTTAACAGATTCAACCATATTCGTCACTTATTCGGCAATCGACAGTTCGGCACTTTTGCACATGGCACTATGGCAAACGGAAGTCGGACATTTTCGTATTGGTAGTGTCTACTACTACCCATTGTCCACTGTCGACTCACCCCCCCCCCCCCCCCCCCCCTCCCCTCCCTCTGCATGGCCCATATGTCCGCCTTATCCGATGTGGCCCGTGGATCCAAAAACCCCTAGAAACCCCCGCGGGGGTCGTGAAGACCCAAAACCCCCACATTTCCCTGCATGGCTATACTACACAATATATAACCCCGCCTTTAGCAAGGGTCCGTCCATATCCACATGATGGACGAGTTGAATGAGCTTAGACGGCGGATTTTGCATGTGCATTGACTATGCACGCACGAGTTTTCAAATGAATATCGAATAAGGTTCTTCGGTTAGTACATATGAAGAACGGTATTATGCGGTTGCGCTTCGGTGGCAAATAAGATATGAGAAGAAAACAAGAAACAAAAGACATGAGTTTCATCCGTCGCGCGGACCTGACGGATCGCAGAAGTAAGGATCAATCGTTAATGATTGCTGAGTAGAAAGGAAAGGTCAATAAATGTGGATTGCAAGAAGAAAAACATGAACACGGATAAGGAAAAGGGAAGGGGAACCAAAAAGGCAAGAGTGACAAAAAGGATCTCGGAATCCAAATCACGGCAAAAGGCAGGTGAGTTGGTTGATTGTCTAGCAATTTTGGTGGCATGTCGTCGCTTCCATGGCATGGGTGCGGCTGACTCTCCTTCTTTGCGTCATAACATTTATGTCCGTATATGCAACATTTCGTTCGTCGACCTACATATGTTCCTTTTCGGCATTTTGGGGGATGTACGGCGAGAACTCATGCAACGTCATTCTGCTGCTCTTCATGGTACCATGGGTTCCTGTCTCCGTGACGCTTTGTAGGAAGGCAGTGCTGATGCTGTGGCATGCCTTCCTGCTCCTCGGGCTGAGGTGTTTAACTCTTTTAATTTTTTTACTCGGTGGTCTCCGCTGCTTTTTCTTGTAAGAATATTTCTTACATCAAGAGGATACATGCATCACTACACTGTGCATATATACCTAGCACATTCTTCTTGAAGAAACTCCTAAGCAACACATAGAAGGAGAGCTGAATAATTTCTCAAAACATCTAAATTGTGGAATTTAGATGTAGGCCTTTGCTGTCGCATGAACGGCCTTTCGGGGACGACAGACCGCTCCACCTCATCCCTCCCACGTGCTGTAATTCTGAAACGGGGTCCCCCGCCCACTCGAACTTGAGCAAAACGACACCTCCCTTGCATCCGGTGGAGTGAAAAAGGCAGCTGTGCATGTGGAGTGTTGTTCACCAGGACGTAAACCTCACGGATCCGAGCTGCACGCTGTTTCCCCGTCTCGCCGCCGCGCGTTCTCGGATATCGAGCGCAAAGCGCAGCGCGAAATCGAGTGGCACAGCGGAATTAAAATATTTACAAATAAAGGTGCTGTGCTGAGGCTGATGGCACCTCCGGCGGGAGTTAACTCTGCTACAATGCCGTTCGTGGCTCCAAGCGAGCAGCCTCTGGTACGGTGATACGCATCGCCCTCACCCACCGTCCCGGCGTCCCCGGCAACTATCGTACTTTCACTGTCACGTTCAACATCACTCGCAGCGCCGCTTGGTTCCGTCTGTTCGGGAAACGGCGCCGATCCGTCGCGACCTGCGCTTGCATTTCGTGGACTGAGCTCCATCCCTGATGGTGTGGAATGCTTCGGATCATACCACACGAGAGCTGCCTTCAGCTCGAGCCGAACGCATCGTCGGTGTCGCGGCCGGAAATAGAGCCGGAACGACTCTGCGAGAGGATATATAACGGGACTACGGGACTGAGGACTCGAAATATGGCATTGTTGGCGGCACTCCCACGACTTGTTTCACGCGGGCCTGTTGACGGTTTATCTGGCTGCTATGCTGGCCGTAGGTACGGCAGGAGGAGGAGGCTGTCGAGGGGAGTAGCAACACCGGGACCACGAGCACCATCACCACTCGCGCCGCGGCGTCGCTGCTCTCGACTCGTCCCTTCGGTTCGCTCAATAAAACCGCAGGTCGCTTGCCTCGCCCTCCCCTCCCTCTCACTTCCCCTCCACTCCATTTCTCCCCCCCCCCCCCCCCCCCCCCTCCGCACCACCACCACTCCCAACCCGCTCCATATCTCTCTCTTTCCTGTACCCTCTCTCCCAATCAATCATCACTCAACTCTTCAAATCCTCATACACAAGATATTTGCAATTTCCTTAACCCCCCCCTCCCCCCCCTGTGCAGCACCACCTCTCCCTTCCCCTACTCTCGAAGCCCCTCCTCGTTCTTAACTATCCACCATCCAGCATAAATCCGCCCCCCCTCGCTTCCCTTCCACACCACCACCACCTCTTTACTCCACACCCCATCCACCTCTTTCCCCCACACCAACACCACTCCCCCCCTCCGCACCACCACCACCTCATTCCTCCCCTGCGCACCATCATCACTTCTTTCCTCCACACGGTCACCACGCCTTCCCTCCACACCACTACCACCTCTTTACTCCTCCCTATCTCTCTCCTCCCACTCCTATACTTAAAAACCACTCACCCTTCAAATACCCATCAGCAATTTATGCACAGATTTCTTCGCATCCCTTCCCTCCCTCCCTCCCTCCCCCTGCCCCTCTCTTTCACACCAGCAAGCACCACCTCTTTACTCTCCTCATTTCCCCTCCACACCACTACCGCGTCTGTATTGCTCTACTCCTCATCACCCCCCCCCCTTTATATCTCTTCCCTCCATATTTCTCTCCACTAAACCATCCACCATAAACCCTCCCCTACATATACAGCACCTCTCCTTCCCAGTGCCCTTTTTCATCACGTGCTTACCCTTTGCCCTTGCTTGCGTGTGGGCGCAGCTGAGAAACGGTTCAACAGCGCGCTCTCCCCCGAAACCTCGACCTCGGAGTCGGACGCATCACTCGGACCAGCGGAGCTGCGCCGGGTGTGACCCTGCCTGCTCTTCTTGTCCCCATCCCTTCGGCAGCACACCCTCCGTTTCCCTCTTTCTCCCACTGCCTGCTAGCATTCACCAGTTACTATCCAAGGAGACATGAAGCGGGGAGGGCTCTCCTGTGCTGACTATGCATTCCCGTGGCGGACCACTAACAAGTACTGCTGCATATGCTTATTCGTAGGCTGCAACCACCGTCCCAAATGCCAACCTTCCGGTGAGAATAGCGATGACGAACCTATGAAATTTGCGTTGCACGTGCGTCTGGGGGGGGGGGGAAGGGGGGTCAGGGTGGGGGGCGACACTGCCCAAATGTTCCCAGGTCTTTGCGTTCCCAGCTGGCGCTGAACTGGTGTGGACTGGTCTTGGTTGGTTGGTGGGGGCGGCACAGAACAAGCCGGCGCTGCTGGCAGGGCTGGCATTTCTGGAAACAGAGCTACAGGCGGAACAGCGCGTCATCCCAAACGGGGAGGGTTTGCATGGCGCTTTCGCAGGTTAATGCGCTGCCCAATGTGTGTGTGTGTGTGTGTGTGTGTGTGTGTGTGTGTGTGTGTGTGTGTGTGTGTGTGTGTGTGAGCATGTTTTTGCATGCACATATGTGCGGGCGCGCGTGTGTGTATGTGTCTAGGTTTGTATGTGCTTTTGTGTGTGTGTGTGTGTGTGTGTTTTTCCTCACTGCAGGTGCGTCCTTGCTCACATGTGGCGATCTGCATGCGCATATGTGTTTGCTTGGTTATGCGTTTCCGTGGACGTGTGTGTTGTGTGTGCTGCTCTCCCTGTCTGCTTCCAATGGCTGTGCCCGGTTTCGTAGGTGACAAGCCCTGGAAGACGATGCGAGTGCGAGGGCTGTCGCTGAGCACGCGTGCGGCATCCATCGGCCGCAGCCAAACTGTCTCAGCGGGGCCCTCCGACGGCGATGGTGGGGAGGACGGGGCGGCGGGGGCTGATGGGGAGGCTGGCGGGAGGGGGGGCTTGCTGCAGGAGGTGGGGGAGCAGGGGCGGTCCAAGACATTGCCGGTGCCCTCTGTGGAGCAGGAGCCGGTGGGCACATTTGACGTCCTCACCATCACACTGTCAATGCTGTCACGCTACCTCATTTTTTGTTGTTGTTTCAATTAACAAAAATGCAGAATGCATAAATGTGGCGCCTTTCTTAAGTGTGATTTAAGGCGAACAAATATTTATATTTTATAACAGAATTACAAACTGCGCAAATGTGCCTTTGCTTCAAAAAGCGAACAGAAAATAAAGCGTTGTTTTTCGACAAGAAGACTTAGGTTTTGCAAATGTGCCACTGCTCCTAATGTGTTCAAACTTAAGGCAACATTTTTCGGAGGTTCCATTTGATTTTACGGAAATGTAGAATGCGCTTATGAGCTTATGTTGGTAATGTGCTCTAAAACAAACAAGTACTTATGTTTCATCCATTTTTCAACAAATGCAGGATGCGCAAATATACCACTGCTCCTAATGTGTTCCATTGCAAACACATATTGGAGTATTAATTTTTTTAAATCACAAACGGAAATGTGCCTCTGTACTTCATGTTCGGTTAGGTAAATTGAAAAATTATGTTTCATATTTTGAAACTATGGTTTGAACTGCTGCTGTCATGTTGTGTGGAGAAGAGGAGTGGTCTCTGTCTCTCCATTTAGGCTGTTTGTTCGATGTGTGGCGCGGCTCGCCCCCTCACCCACCCCCTTCTTTACTTCTTCTCCCTCTCCCCTCTCCTTCCCCTCTCCTTCTTTACCTCCCTCACCACTCCCCCACCCCACTTGACCCCCCTCCCTCTCCCCTCCCCTTCTCCTCCCCTCTCCTTCCTTACCCTCCCCTCCCCTACCGCCCACCCCCTCCCCCCCCCCCCCCCCCCCCACCCCCCCTCCCCTCCCCTCTCCTTCCTTACCCCCTTCCCCCTTCTCCCCCTCCCTCCCTACCTCAGCAGGCGCTCAGCGCAGAGGAGCGCTCCGAGATTCTGACCTCTCTGAAGAGTGAGGCGCTGCGGCTGCTGTCCGCAAAAAAGGTGCGCCTGACCCCCCCCCCCCCCCCCCTCTCACAAATCAGAAGAATGATGTGACCTATGATAAAACGTCAATAAACACATACATGTAAAACCAAAGAGGCGGCGAATTTGAGGTTTTCATGCTGTGCGAATTTTGCATTTGATTGTTCATTTCAAATAGCAATCGTAAAATTCAAACAAACGTATAAAAACCGACGTACAGAAACCCTGAAAAATCAAAACTGTTTTACTGCTAATATGTCGATGAGCATTCTGGAAAATAATTTTATATTTCTATATTGATTGGGCGGAGATTGAGGCGCAAAAAAGAATTTCCCGACGAGTCACCAATTTTTAAATGACACCGCAAAAGTTGCGACCGATTATGTTGCGAAGACGTTACAAATAAACTAAAAGATCATTAATACTTGTTATTGCAAGTAATCGCATAATTTGCAGTGCCCGAGTGTTGTCTCGCCCGCTTTGTTTATTTACAATATTTTTGTTGTTGGGGGGGGGCGCTGCCAGATCGCCAAGTCGCTGAGGGAGTCTGCGAAGCGGCTGCGCGCGTCGCAGGCGGCGGAGCGACGTCATGCGGAGGTCGCGAGGGGAATCGGGCGCGACCCGGTGGAGGTGCAGGTGTGCGCGGCGCAGCAGCTGCTGGAGGAGCTGCAGGTGAGGGTCGTCGGCGTGGGAGCTGCACTCTCACACCGCTGGATGATCTCCATTCGAATTTTGATTAGGTTATTTCATTTTTTGGATTTTTATTAGCCTAACATTTTATGAGACCCTATTATTTTCAATGAACCCTAACGATCGTATCCTGTAAACCCTGAATTTGATCAACATGGTCAATCGCTAACATTTCAAGTCACCTTTTCAAATACGGAATTTTGTTAAAACCCAATATTATTAGGGTTTGGAATTACGTTTCTTTTTTGGCACATTTGCGATTTTCAAGTTTTTGTGTATTTTTTTTCTTATGTTTATGATAATGGGCTTATAAGAAATCAATGTCGGCGCAGACGGCGCCTGGCGCGGAGGAGCTCTGCGGCGGCAGCCCAAGGGGCGCCGCCCCGAAGCTGGCCTTCCTCGCCGCGCTACGCGGTTGGCAGGAGGAGCGACACGCGATCGCTTGCAGCGCTGCCAAATACGAAGCCACGCACGAGGCGGACCTCACCTATGTTTGGGAGGTCGTCAGCAATGTAAGCACACACACACACACACCCAATTTGATTACATTTTTATTTGATATTTTTTTCTGCCTCTGATCCACATCCTTTTAAAACAAAATCAAAAAAAATCACAATATTTTTTTCTAATTACTGTGCTGTTTTTTAATATCGGATTTTGATTTGCTTGCCAGTTAGCTAGGCCTTACGTAGGGCTCGATGAGGCAGTAGCCCAACTATGTTTGTGCACTCTGAATAAAGGAACATGTAATGGAAGTAGGTTCCTCCGCGTCGATTTTTTTTTTAATCATGCGTGGTGGGGAGTTTGTCTCTGTCAGTTAATTCGTGTACAGCATATACTGTCAGATTGTATGTGATATTGTAAACATTACTTTTTATTTTTTCCTCAAGGCTGACAATTGCACTATTAAGTGTTACATATTTTTAGTATGGTTGGCCGACGATCATGATGGCTTTCAATGATAGACATATATTTATATTGTATTTTCGTTCTATACAAATGATCTTTTATTTATTTATTTTGCCATGTTTCAATTCATGTTATGGATTCTTATTTTTCTTTTCAGAATGATAACAGATAGTTATTATCATTGCATTTCTTACTCTTATTATCATTGTTATGGGCATGCTATTCGTTCCCTGCCCCCCACCACCGACATCCTCAAAAAAATATTAAAAAAATCATGAAAAAAAATTATAACAGTTTGCGCTGTTTGTTATCATTATTATTTTTATAATCATTATTAATTTATGTCTGTTGTTACCCAGCCACACAAACCTTGCAAACATTTTAACAGCCAAACTCCCCTCCTGCTCATCGTCTCAGAAAAGCAGGTGATGCCACGCTCTGACAATTAGCTATATACATTTCTTACAATTATTGCACATATTATTATTGTTATACTATTTTTATATCACGCCATTTCTTTCTACCCTTTGTATATTTTTATATTTGCTTTGTTGCCCCGCCACACAAAACCTTTCGCCAAGTTTGCCAACCACACCTTCCCACCCCCCTCCCTCTTGCTCATCAATTGTCCAGTCAGATAAGCAACCACGCGCTGACAATTACCTTACTTACAAGAATTTTACAGATAATTAATCTCACTTACCATTATGCTATTTCTATCGTAGTATATATATGTTATAAATGTATTTTTTTCTTGCCCCGCCACACAAAGTCTTATTATTTTGCCAACCACACGTCCCCACCCCCCTCCCTCTTGCTCGTCAATTGTCCAGTCAGATAAGCAGCCACGCGCTGACACTTATCTTACTCAAAGGAATTTAACATATAATTAATCTTACCATTATGCTATTCCTACCGTAGTATATATCTGTTATTTAAATTTGCATTTTTCTTGCCCCGCCACACAAAACTTCTTATTAGTTTGCCAACCACTCTTCTCCACCCCCTCTTTTACCCAGGTGTCGAGTCAGATCAGCAGCCATGCGCTGTACGTCGGCGGAGCGGTGGCGAGCGACTTTGAGTCGGCTGTGGAGACGGCGGCGCTGAAGGACGCCCTCAACCTGAGCGTCCAGGCCGCAGAGCTGATGGGCGCCGAGGTTCGAAGCAGTCTGCAGGATGCGGCCTCGTGCCCAGACCTCTTCAGGTGCGCCGGCCACCGCATGGCAGCGACTCACTATGAAATTGTAATTATGCCCTAATTTGTGCTTTTAGTACTCAATTAAATAACTTTCGCTCAAGTTGCAATGCGCAATGATTAGTGGCATTTATATTTGTTACTTAGTAACACAAAATATGTCGGTAACGCGATGTAAATTGGCACCTCGCTCAGGCGCATTAGCGTTTACATTTATATTACGGACCAGACTTGATAGTGTTGCGAAATTGAATATCAAATGTGTTTCACACCAAATTCAGCGAACAGTGTAATTCCGAGTTTATCTTCTTATGTAATCATTTGTAGCTGAATTAATTTGTAACACACATGAATTCTCATTTATTCACCCAAATTCTACGAGCTTGATGAGAGTTCATTGAGCCAATACCTGTCACTTTCATTCCAAACACAATCTTCTGCTGACATGAAATTGTGAGGAGGAGGGACGGCACACCAACCAACATAATCCGTTTTTGGTTTTCTTCCGCAGGCCGCTCTCCACGCTGCGTGAAATGGTGTCCAGCATCAACGCCATCGCGCGCAGTGCGCTCGTCGCCAGCAACCGTTGGCAGGCGCAGTTGAGCGACTCCGACATCAGCCTGCACAGAGCATCCAAACCCTTCAAGGTGCGCCCATCCCTCAACTCCCCTCTCCCGTCTGTTGACCCTCCCAATCCCCATCCAATGCCACAGCTCTCGAAATTGCGACTCTCAGAGCTACATTCACTCGTCAGAGCCAAATATTTGCAAATTGTGTAAAATTGAAACACAAATTTCCACAAACGACTGCAATGTTACACGTTGCAACGCATTTTCGCTTCATTGTCGTAAATGTGCGAGTTCCGTTTTTATATTAATTGCATATGTTTTATATGTATCTTGAAATGCAGTTGTGAAGAACACTTTTTCCATCCTCCTGCGGGAATATGTTTGAGCTGCTTGCCAACATTTTGCACATCGGTTGTGTGTAATCGAATTTGTTGACTAATTATTCACGATGTTGATCTTTTTGTAGCAATTGGCTCGAATGGTTAAACACATGCGCTACAGACTGACATCCTTTTTAACACATTATTTTTGGCTTCGCGATCTATGTGTCACTGCTTCTGCTCGCTGTCCGCAGGACCTCTGCGCCGTTTGGAGAAACTGCACAAAGCTCCTCGACATTGCTTACCAGGTGGGCGACTGTCACGCTGATGCTTTATGTGCATTGCGACAGTGCAACTGGTTGGTTGAATTGGCCTAAATAAAAGGCAAGCAAGTGTCAGAAACTACCGTTGCACAGAGAAGTTGTCTTCGGTTGGATGTGTGTGTGTGTGTGTGTGTGTGTGTGTGTGTGTGTGTGTGTGTGTGTGTGTGTGTGTGTGTGTGTGTGTGTGTGTGTGTGTGTGTGTGAGTGTGTGCCTGCGTGTGTGTGTGTGAGTGTGTGTGTGTGTGTGTATGCATGTGTGTGTGTACATGTGTGTTTGTTTGCGTGTGTGTGTATGCTTGCGTGCGTGTGTGTGTGTGTGTGTGTGTGTGTGCCTGTGTTTGTGTTTGTGTATATACGTGTTTGTGTGTTATAATTGCACCACAATTCAAAGTGACAACATTGCATAAAGCGCGCCCGTAATACGATTAACCTGATTCCCTGTGAATTTCTTTTAGACTGGGCAAAGACGTATATATTTGAATTTGAATTTGGGAGGTGATGGGTGTCGGTGGTGGCGGACAGATTGCGCAGGCAGGGAGCGGGAGGATGCGGACGGTGGAGCGGCACGCGGAGGGGCTGGAGGAGCTGGCGCAGCTACTCTGCGACGGCGTCTCCCTGTTTGGCAACACCGTCTGCGTCGAGCCATGGGAAACGCACACTCAGGTGCTGTCTGCGCCTCCCTCTCACTCATTTGTCTGCGCGGAAACAATTTATACATTTGGAGGCATTTTATAAATTTAACAAAATACGAAATGTGTGTGAATACCTGTGCTCTCCCTCGCCCCTACAGTGATTGCAGCCGCGCAATGTTGTCTCGTGCAATGTCACATCGGACAGACGCATTAGTTGACAATGCCTTACCCATCGCATGAATCATGTCACATGGCATTGCAAGGTTCAACGGTGACAACAATTATGATTGGGTTTGTGGATTTTTTTGTGAACGGGCTCTTCAACTGACAGACATATGTTGCCTGATTCGGCGCTCCTTCCTTCCTTTCTGGCCGGCAGGACATCGTCTTCATGCAGCACTCGCTGTTTGACGTTCTGGCCGGGCTTGGCAGGTGAGTGCACTGAAGGCTGCAGTTGATTTCACAGCTTTTTGTTTGTTTGGGAGGGATGGGGGCCCAACATGCCGTTCATTATTGTACCCATCACTATTATGCTTTTTTTTTTTTTAATGGTCTGTACATTCACTGCCTCGTTATCAGTTTTTGGGTTACACTCTGCCCGACTCTTTGGTTTGCTTGACCAAACTTGTCCATTTCATTGCCCGTTCGCTCATTCATTGAACATTTTTCGGTCGTTTGTTCCTACGTCAGCGCGTGCGGTCGCACGTAAACGTATGTTCGCCTATTCGGCCGTTCATTCGTTCAATAAATTGTTCGTTCGTTCGCTCGTTCGCTCGCTCAATCGCTTGTTTGGCGGCTCTTTCGATGCTCCGTTCATTTTGCTAGTTTGCGCTGCTGTCGCACGTTCGTCTGTTCGCTCATTATGTGTTTTAAATGAGTACCAGTCGTTCGTCGGCGCATTCTATCGTTTGTTCGTCCGTTTGCTCCCTCGTTTTCTTGTTCATTCGCTCTTTGTTTTTCGCTCGTTTATTGACTTGCTGATTAATATTACATGCTCTGTAAACAATCCAAATAAAAAAAGTTAAAATCAAATCAGATGTAAATCCGACAAAATCGCCACTTGTTTGTGTTTCCATTTTGTAAGTATGTCTAGTTTGCGAGTTTTTACTTTCGCCTGTTGGCCAATTTGTTATTTTCTACGGTCGTTTGGTTACATCGTTATTCTGTCAGCTAGTTGCCAAAAACACATGCCGTCGTTTTTAGCTGTAAGCAATTCGCTGACCAGTAATTCATCTCGTCTGATATGATATGTTTTATTACTTACAAGCATTTGTTTTGGGTCATTCAGCCGACACCGACGCTGTCCATTCTACTCACAACTATTGACATTTTAATTTTCTCGTAAGCCTTCATGTTATCATTGATTAGGATGACTACCAAACCCTAATCTCAGCGCTCGTTCAAAAGGAATTAGTTTACATTTTGTACACATTTTGAGCTAATGGCTTACGGATTTATGGATTCTCTGAGTCTGACATATTTAGAGCGTCGATGAGCTTTTTCAAAATTTCATTTTTTTTTAAGTTACTCCGTTAAACCCTCTTGGCTTGGTCCAAGAACTCTAATTTCCGCGCTCGTACAAATGGAACTTGTTAGCATTCTCATTTGTACCCGTACTTTCCACGCCTTTGCATACTTTCGCTCTCTTATTGAAGCTGTGTTCAGAGCGCTGATGAGGTGACTCTGTGTGTGTGTGTGTGTGTGTGTGTGTGTGTGTGTGTGTGTGTGTGTGTGTGTGTGTGTGTTTGTGTGTGTGTGTTTGTGTGTGTTTTGTGTGTGTGTGTGTGTGTGTGTGTGTATGTGTGTTTATGTGTGTTGTGTGCGTGTGTGTGTGTGTGTGTTTGTGTGTGTGTGTGTGTGTTTATGTGTGTTGTGTGCGTGTGTGTGTGTGTGTGTGTGTGTTTGTGTGTGTGTGTGTGTGTGTGTGTGTGTGTGTGTGTATGTGTGTTTGTGTGTTTGTCTGTGTGTGTGTTTGTTTGTGTGTGTGTGTTGTGTGTGTGTGTGTGTGTTTGTGTGTGTGTGTGTGTGTGTGTGTGTGTGTGTGTGTGTGTGTGTGTGTGTTGTATGTGTGTGTGTGTGTGTGTGTATGTGTGTGTGTGTGTGTTGTATGTGTGTGTGTGTGTATGTGTGTGTGTGTGTGTGTGTGTGTGTGCGTGCGTGTGTGCAGCATGATGACGGTGCTGCTGCGCGGGGTGGCGGCTCTGGAGGAGGACAGTCTTCTAGGCGCTGAGCTGGAGGATGAGACGGCAGAGGTGGCGGGGGCATTTTATCAGCTCATCCACGAAGTGGTGACGCAGGCGGAGGCGCTCAGTCGGCAGCTCGCCGCCACCGGCCACCTCCACACCTTTCACGAGTTTGTCACAAAGGTTCGCCACATCTCGATGCGGGGCTTAGTCCCTAGTGAAGTCCCTAAAACCTAAACGCGAATGTCCGCAATGTTTATTTTAATCAAATATTTATTTTAGAATTTATTTTGAACGCTTTACTGTTTGCTCTCTCACAATTATTTAACATAGCAGTCTTGGAAGCGTTTTTTGTTGTATTATGGAAATGTTTCGAAAAATAAATGAATGTACAGCAGAAATGCCGTTTTAATTTGGAAACAAAAATAACCCGCTCGATTTCTGCGTCGCAAATTGCGAACGGTGAATGATGTTTGTTTGGGTGGAGGCCGGTTGGAACCCTTGGCCGCTGATTTGCGTTTGTTTGTCTTTGGCGGATTAATTATTTTGTGCTAAAATCTGACTATTTTTGTGCTAAAAGTCTGAGCGCCTTTTTGTTGTTTCGCCTTTCCTTTCTTCATTTGTTCAAAGGCGGTCGACTTTGTACTCGACCTCTTCGGAGACACCACCAATTGGAAGCGCTGCATGTGCGCCCCCCTCCCCCTCCTCCTCCTCCTCCTCTCCCTTCACATTCGTTCGCCCCTCTTCATACCTTGCACGAGCACTGTCTGTCAATTGTACGGAACAATGCGCTCCATTGGTTGTGCCATTTTTTCTTCTAAGTGTTGCCGTGTTGGGTTCATTTCTTGTAAGTAAGATAATTCATACGAATGCGTATTTTCTTTACTTCGCAATTCGAATCGCATTGCCGTCGTCCGTCGCTCACATTTACTTATCGCCATTGTCGTTGCAATGTTAAACTATTCGAAAGGTTCGAATATGTTTTTTTTCCTTAGCATGTGGAATTATTTACAATTTATTGTCATGTATCAAAAGAATCCGTTTTCATCGCCACGTAGTACCCTAGCATAAACCCTAATATAACAATCCATTCGATTCCTGCTAATCAGAAGCCTTTGCCAAGTTTCCTTCGCACGTGTGCCGTCACAATGCAATGTTTTTCGCTTTTCCCTAATTTCTCATTAATGCATTTGCATAATATGTTTAAGAGTCACTTACAAAAACATCCATTTCTAACATTTCCATTGTTATGTAAATATCGACAATTTTTTAAGTGTTGACTAGCCTTATTCCGATTTGGCGAGCTTCGCAGCTCATTTGTGTGTTCGCCTTTTTCTTTTGCCAGGGAGGTGCAGCAGGGGGGCGAGCTGCTGGCGGAGGTCATCCGCGCCTGCTTCGCCTGTCTCCATATTTTCGGGGAGCAGCTGAGCACGGGCGAGGACCTCAGCGCCTTCAGCTCCCCGCCCACCAGCGCCGCCGCGTTGGCCGCCTTTCGAAGCGGCACCGGCGACGGAAAGGTGGCGCGGGTGGTTGCGAACGAGGAGGGCGAGGGCGAGCCGAGGCGGAGCACCGTCACGGGGGTCACGCTACAAGGGTGCGTCTACATACACGGTTACTTCTACCGCCTATGTTGCACCCGCCCTTTGCCCCAAAATTTTTACCCAATATTTTTTAGGAGCCGTGATACTACACTCAGGCAATTTTACAGATTTAATACTGAATTTCTTTATTGTTCGTTTATTCTGTCTGTGATCGCACCATCACGTGAAATGGGGGTTTGTGTGAGAAATGCGACATCGGGGTTTGGAAATCATAATGTATGGTACGGGTACTATGCATGTGAACCTACCTTTGCAATAGGTCATTTGTATTTTGGGTGAGCGTTAAGAGGTGTCACAATTATCATCAACGTTTGTGTTGCGACGGGACTGCGCACAATGGTGCGCGGGGGATTTGGCATTCGTGGTGCACAGGCACGTACCATCAACTTTTTTGCTGTTTGTCGATGTGCACTGGATACGGCCATGAAAGGGGTTTGTTTCTCAAAATCTGCGGGCGGCAGGTCCAATGAGGCCGTTTCGATGGAATATGTGCAATCGGCGCTGAACATGCATATGCGGCGTGAGGTTGACGCCGTGTATGCATAATCGGCGTCCGTATATATGGTGAATCCATACAAAATCCAAAAATAATTAGGGCTTCGCATAAATGGGCAACGATCATGCATGTTAATCGGCGACGGTTATGCATGTTCGGTACCGTGTTTGCAAAATCGGTGAAATGAAACACCTATTTTGCAATAAAATTGGCGCTGACATACTTGCCTAGTCGCAGGAATCGTTGTTGAATAGTATACAAAATCGGTTTAATAGCACCGACTTCGTGCAACCGCTCGCCGATTTCGCATAATCGACGAACAACATATTTCCGATTATGCATAATCGGTGTCCTAAAATCCGGGACTGCCGAAAAGCGGCGCGATGCTCGGGAGGCCCTCAAGGGAGCTCATTCGATCGAAACCCTAAAAAAACAGACACACGGCGACGACTGCGCAAAATCGAAAACACATATTCGATTATGCATTCGCGTCGTCGCGTATGTGATTTTCGATTATGCATAATCGGCGCCGATTATGCAAAATCGGCGTTTTTCCATCTCCCTCTCAACAAATACTATGTAAGCAAGTAATGATCAGAGTTTATGTTTTGCAATCAAAAAGCCATTTATTTCCATTCCGTGTTTAGTCACTTTTTGCGATGTCATTTTTTGCTGTTTGATTACAATATTTTTCTGTGCGAGGGTGCGCATTAAATTATGAGGTGGTTTACTTACAACTTTTTTGTTCGTGCGCGCGGAAAAAAACAGGTACGCGAGCCTGGCGACCTCCTCCGACTGCGCCGAGCCCCCTCCGTCGCTGACATCCCCCACCGCCAGCAGCACCTCTTCCATCCCGCGCAGCGTGTCGACTAACCCAACCTTCATCCGCGTCGTCTCGGACGACACGCTGGAGCTCAAGCGACGGTTGGGCCGCGGCTCCTTCGGCTCCGTACGTCCGTTTCGCCGCTTTGCCAACTCATGCCGACTTGCGAAGTAAATTATACAGAAACGACGAGATGATGAAATAATGCCAATGATGATCATAGACGAAATAACAAGTGGATGAATGAATATTAGTGAACGAGCAATTAATTATTACAAGGCAATTCAAATTGTATCATTTGTATGAACGTTTTGGCTGGCTGTGTTTTATTTATCATGCCCTCCCGCCACCCCCTCCACTCACACTTTGGACCTTGCTCGCCAGACAACGTGCAACCCGTGAGATGGCATGTATGTTGAACCGGATCAAAACATGAAACCATTATTTGCAGATTGCGCCGTTTATTGTCACACCGTTCTGCACTCGATTCAAATCAATATTATGTTGTTTCGCTGGATACATTCTCTACACACGACACCTCTTATTCCGACGCTTACTCATTCGATTGTGGGGCGTTCTGTTCTTAGCAGGGACTACTATTCGCATTGGCCGTGTTTTTCCATCGCATTTGCAAATATAATATAATATAATATTTATGGCGAAACCCCTTATCAGCCTCTTTTCCTCTCTTGGCTCACCGAATCCTCATTTCTCCCCAACACACGCGGCTTCCCTCATTTCGCCGTGTTTCTTTCCTTTTGTAGTCAGCGATTCACTTCCGCTTTTGTTGGGAAAAAGATAATTAGTTGATTTTCATCGCTGGCAGCTCTTTCTTGACCGGCACACTTGATAATTGTCGGCACGGTTTCGAGTATTGGCTTTGCAATGCAATGAAGTTTCTTTAGAGAACTGTAGACGCGCTGGATTCCGGAGTTTGCAACGCTCAAACCCTAAACACAATGGAGCATGGAGCGGATTGAACGTCGTAAGATTAGAAATACTTTGAGCGGTGAGAACAACATACGTCTGAGGTGACACATAATTCCCAAATATCGACGCGAGGCACAGACGCAATTATGGTAACCTCCAAGAATGACCCACAACGACAATATCGAGCACATAATAATATACGCAACATAAGTCCGAAATATTGTCTGCTCGATATTGTCGCTGCAGGTTACGGTCGCTGCATCGCGTCGGTATTTAAGAACAATTTGTCACCTCAGACATATATTTTTCTCAACACTCAAAGTATTTCTAATTTTACGACGTTCAATGCACTCAATGCTTGATTGTGTTCAGGGTCTGATTTTTTTTTTTGCAATTTCAAATTCCTAGATTTAACGTTTTGTCTTCGCGAGAAAAACACGAAATGTTATCATTCACGTGTATATCCCCCCCCCCCCCTTCCCCCCACCCACCCCCGGGCAGGTGTACCTTGG
Source organism: Tetraselmis chui (assembly GCA_026401115.1). Taxonomy (NCBI): domain Eukaryota; kingdom Viridiplantae; phylum Chlorophyta; class Chlorodendrophyceae; order Chlorodendrales; family Chlorodendraceae; genus Tetraselmis; species Tetraselmis chui. Next base: position 206,136 of record JAPMLY010000206.1, on the reverse strand, counting down.
CAAGCGGCGGCACGAGCAAGGCTTTGTGGCTCTCAAGGTCATCGCGGACATCCACCGCGGTGAGGACGGACTGCCGACGCCGGCGGAGCAATGGGCGGCGGTGGAGCGCGAATGGGAGGCGCACCGAAAGCTGCGCGGCACATATGTCGTCGAGTTTGAGGAGATCGTGTGGTATGTTCGGCGCAATCAGGTGCGGAGGTGGATCGAATAGGGAAGAGCAAAGCCCATTTATTTCCTTTTGATTTCTACATATGCTTTGCTGGGTCAAATGTGATGCTCTGCCTTTTTGGAATGTGCGGCTGCTGTTTTTGTTGGTGTGTTAAATATTAATTTGTTTCAGATTATGTTCGACCGGCAATCGTTGGCCTGTTTCCCCTTTGCACTTGATTCGCGCGTGCCTCTGGTACTCGAGAGACATCTTACATGGTTTTGTCTGTCGCTGTTATTCGTTTGACCGATTGCTGATTTGTTTATGTATGTATTTTTATATACTTGTTTTTTCAATTGTTTATTTGTTGATAACTTTTTTTTGGCTTTATTTGGCTGCATGTCCTGTGCGTTATTCGCGACGACCTCCATCTTTTGCGGGGCACTAACACCAGCGCCGCCCTCTTATTTTCTATGCAGAGCCCCGCGCCTGGGATGGCGCTTGTGACGGGTCAGGAGTATCTCTGCTTTGTGATGGGCTTTTGCGGCTACGGCGACCTCCACAACCTGCTGGCCAAGGTGAGGCGGCACAGAGCCCCCCTACTTTGGTGGCCTTACCACTCCAAATGAAAGAAACTGCAGCCGAGTGCGTTGGGCGGATCACATTTCAACAACTGATTTTGCTTGATAAAGATATTTTTGGCTATAAATGTGCACACTTTGCATTGCACATGGACTTGCGTACCTGATAAACTGCGCTCGGTTCTTAGCCCACACATAATTCACGATTGTTTTGTGCGATGCATCTCTCTCGATTTGTTCTCTTGAGAATTAGCCTGCCAAAGTTTCAAACCCTAAAACGGGAGCTCTCGGCTATCCATTAACATTTTGTGGGGTTCGTGACATTCTCTATGTACCAATTGTTTTACCGAAATAAAAAAGTATTTACTAACCTGAAAAGGATTTTTTAAGATACCGTTAAATTGCGGAAGTGCCAGTGTTTTGGTTTACGTGATCGCTTGCGTCCATTCCGTTGGATTTATTTGGAAACTTTTTTTAATTTGATTTACACAAGTTTACATTTGTGTGCGTGAGCAGAGGGCGCGGTGATCCTTGCCTGAGGGTGATGGTGTTGCCGCAGGCTCGGGCGTTTGAGTCGGGGGAGGCGGAGGTGGATGCGCAGGGGATGTCGCGGCGGGACCAGGAGGCGCGCAAGTTTTACCGCCACTCCTACGTTCGCCTCATCATCGCACAGCATGTAAGCCCATCCCCGGACCTGCGCGCCGTGCGTGGCGTGGTCGAAGAGGCTATTTTTTTCATGTTTGTTTGACTTTGGTATTTTTGTTTGTTATGGGCTCCTCAGTCTGATTTACACACACACACACACACCTTAAATGACAAAAAGACACGTGCATAAAGTCACACACACAGACACACACAATACAGTAACACGCATACAGTTTTTTATACTCACTTAAACACATACACACAAAAATACAGTAACACACACACACTCACAAACTCACACTCACATGCACAACACGAAGAAACATTTCACTGAAACACAGTCGAGTGGCCAGGCGTGATGTCTAATTGGGAGAGATTGGGCTCGTGCACATATTGGAGAGTTTGGTATCGCCTCAGCAATGATCTCAGGCTACGGAGCTCATTCCGCCGAAATAGCACAACATATAAAGGGATTTGCCAATTACTTTCGCGAGAAAAGCAGATGGGGCGCTGTTTGTAAATGTTTTATTCATTCGCAGATTTATCGCAGTCTCGGAATATTTTATGTTACTTCATGTCGCATTACCCTTTTCCGATAATATTTTCATTCCTTTGCACGTCGCTATTTGCATTGAGCAGATTTAGATGGTCCGTGACAATGGCCCGTTGCCGCATTATTCATTTGATTGTGCTTTCCTCTTCTGTGCTGTGCTTCAGATCGCGGCTGGCCTGAGCCGCATCCACGCCAAGGAGATGGTCCACCGCGACCTTCGCCCCACCAACATCTTCCTCTCCGAGGGCAGCAAGGAGAAGCACGGCCACAGCATGGCCGCGCAGATCGGCGACTTTGGCGGCTCCCGCACCTGGCGCGACTCCTCCGCCCCCGAGCACGCCCCCCTCGGCGACACGCTGTCCGTCAAGTGGCAGGTGGGGGCGTCCCTCACCCCGCCCCTCTCCTCACTTACCCCACGGTATTTATCATACTTTTATCGTATTATGTTTATATCATTGAAGCATATATTTGTATTGTTATTTATGTCATATTTATATATATCATTTTTTTCGGACCCCGCTTGTTTTGTTTTCTTGTAATCACCACATGCAGCCGGAGTCCCGCAGTCGTTATGCCTTTTATTGGTTCCCTGTCCGTGCTCATGTAGTTCTTCTTGTAATCCAACCCGCAGCCTGGCGTCCGCATCTTATTTGTGCGAGGCAGAATAAAGCAATCAATGTTGCGTCAACATGGAATTCATGTAATCAAATAAATATGTAAGGAATTCACACATGTCGTCCTGCCGCTTTGCAAAGTAAATCAGCAAGACAGCTGCCCTACGGGTGCAACAGGGTTTAGGGTGATAGGGTTTACTGGGAGCATAGGGTTGAAGGTAGGCGGGTTGTGGTGGTTGAGGGGGAGAGTGTGAGGCGACTGGGACCTTGATTTAGACGATGATAGGAGCCATATTATAGAACGAGCGACTCATTATCTTAGGAAATGTAGTATATGACGAAAATGAAGTACGGGTGCCCGCAAAACATTTATTTTCACTGAATGTATCGCCACCTGATATGAAACAATGACAAGATAGAAACTTTGTAAACAACCACGGATGGGTCTGCCCGCTGTGCGCCCCCGCCAGGCGCCGGAGGTGTTGCTCAACCCCGACAAGTTCCGGCCCTCGTCGGACGTGTACTCGTACGGCGTGGTGCTGTGGCAGGTGGTGACGCTGCGCGAGCCGTGGGCCGAGCTGCCGGACGCCTACGTGGAGCTCAACCTGCCGGGCGGCGGCGTCTCGCTGGAGTGGCCCGCCGAGTGCGCCAAGTTCCACACCTACCCCGACATACAGGCGCTCGTCGGCCGGTGCTGGGCCGCCGACCCCGAACAGCGGCCCTCCATGGACGTGAGCACCCCCTCTACCGTACCGTACTGCAGCGGGAGGCGTATTTGAATACTTAGTGACGATTCAAATAAATTCTGTTATGAAATATCGTATTATATTCTCTAGAATTTGGCAGTGGGATATCCTCCGTGTAGCTCAGTTGGTAGAGCGGGAGACTGTAGTGAACTACCTGTCATCGACAGGCCATCCAGTGAAATCTCTAGGTCACTGGTTCGAATCCGGTCGCGGAGACGTGTTTTATTACTACGTGGTACACATTTTGCAATCGGTCGTATTCTTACCGCTGATTCGTCCCGTACTAAGCATTTAGTTTCAATCCCGAAATTTGTGTAGTTTATGGTTGAGTATATATTCCCGCGCGGCGGACGCAAAAGTACGGCTGCACTGCTTGCCCTTTCCTTCGTGCTTAGGGCTTTAGGGTTTTTGAAGACATGAGTCATGTGAAGATATGGACGAATAAGCTCTGGCGGCTGGCTGTCAATCCTTACCTGTACCCGTACCTGTAATTAAAAATAATTTCTTACAAGAAAATGCAGTGGAGGCCACCTGTACATGTAATTCATACTGGCCCTCATAGTATTGTTCTGAAATATATCAATGGGCGAGCGAGTACCTGCTGCAGTATCGCTACCGTACCTGTACTCGATGAATGTATATAAATAAGATTAGTAACCGCTCTCGTTATCTCGTACCCGTAGCCATAATATACATATGTATGGCTTACAAGAAAAACCTCCAACGTCACACACACTAAAGGTATGTGTGCTCTTGTCCTCTAATTTTTTTATAACAATAACACATCTTTATCTACCATCAAAGCGAAATTATGATACCACACACAGCCACAGGCACGCACCCCATTACTTAAAGTCAGTTGAGTTTTGGTCTCTTTCCGTGAAGAAGCAGATATAATTGACGAGCTATCATTTCTTTCCCATTCATATATCCCCACCCACGCCCACACTGGTCCCCCCCCCCCCCATCCCCCCCTCTTTCTCGAACGTGGCACACCTCGCACCAGCTACAGTCATACAGCAAGCCGCCCTTCCTGTCCAAGTAAAAAGTAACAACTCCTCCCCATATCTATCTATAGCAACGTCTCGCGCATTGCCCCACCCTCCTCCTCCATTGCATTTCCCCCAGCCCCACCCCTCCTTTCTCCTTCTCATCGCCAGCCTCCCACAAACCCATCGAGGTAGTTACGGCATCTACGCATGCCCATTTTTATACGCACCACCGAAGGAGCGTTACTGTTGCACTCTCATTACTGTAGTAGTATAATGTCAACTGCAGCCTCGCGTCGCCTCGTTGCTCATACGTTGAGGCTGCCCATGATACATACTTAATGTTCTTCATTCGCCTCCGTTCGGGTGTATGTGTGTGTCTTGCAGGAGGTGAAGGCGTCGTTGGAGGCGATCTACCAAAAGGAGGTGCGCTACCTGAAGGCCGCCATCAAAGCGGCGCAGGCGGCGGCGGAGGGGCAGGATGAGGGTGAGGGGGGCAAGGAGGAGGCGGGGGCGAATGGGGAGGGGGGAATGGGGATGGTGGTGGGGCGGAGTCAGCCGTCGGTGATGGAGGCGCCGGACACGACGCTCATGATCAGCAACAAACAGTACGCGGACGACGCGCGGGCGGTGATGGCGGCGGTGGGGGAAGAAGAGGAGCCGGAGGAGGTGGTGGAGGAGGGTTGGAAGGGAAGGGGGGTAGGTGGGGGGGAAGGGTGGTGGCGTCGCTGCTGTTGTTGCAGCTGCTTTGCGCGCAGCCGCGGCAAGTCAACCGCGGTTTAGGGTACAGAAAGGTTAAATTAATGAAGCCCTAGAAATAATAATGCGCAGCGTGGTGTTGACAAGAAAGGCGCGACGCACTGATGGGTAAGATGGGGTAGAGAAGGATTGTGCGCTGGTTGGTTAGAAGGACACTGGCGTGGAGTCCGTGCGTGTGTGTGTGTGTGTGTGTGTGGATGGGATGGAAGAGGGGTGGGTGGTGGTAGATTGGGCGTGTCCCTTGTTTTTTAGGGGTGGGGAGGGACGCAGGAAGGTGATGCAGTGGGCACACGCAGTAGCGCTGAAAGCGTGAACTAGTTGGTTAGAGTAGGGTAGATTTTGTGAGAGCTGTTTTTCTTTTTTACATTCTTTCGTCGAGTTCAGAAAGACCTCTGCAAATGTACGGATAAATTGATGGGTGAAAGGCGGATGAATAAGAATATAGAATGGAGGACACGTATGCTTGTGCATGTGTTTGTGTGCGTATATGTGTGTGCGCATGTTTTTTGTGTATGTGCATGGTATCGTGTGAGTGGGAGACTGAGTGCATGTATGTGGGTGAGACTGATTGCTGTGTGTGTGTGTTGGTTTTTTTTCTTTTTGGGGGGGGAGGGGGGGGTATGTTTGTGTGTGTGCCTCTGTGTTTGTCTATGTGTGCGTTCGCTGGTGTGTGGCTGTGGGTGTGCGCATCTGTGTGTGTATTTGTGTTTGGGCGTGTGTGTGTGTGTGTGTGTGTGTGTGTGTGTGTGTGTGTGCATCTGTGTGCGTATCTCTGTGTGCGCGTCTGCGCTTGTGTGCGTCCGCTGGTGTATGGGTAGGTCTTTGCGTCTGTGTGCGTTTTTGTGTTTGTGCGTATATCTTTGTGAGTGTGTGTTTTGTGTATATGTGTGTGTGTGTAGAAGTCGTTGCTCTCGCGCCCCTTGTCTCAGCGCACCGCATGTACAGTAGGTCAAGAAAATCGGCAAGAGGATAGCCACGTTGGGTTTGTTACCTTGAGAGATACATTGAAATGCACACTGTACCAATATTGCTTACCTGGCACCTCAACTCACAGTGAATAATAAACATGATGATTCAAAGGAAGGGAGGGGAGGGGACGGGCCCATCTGTATCCCCGCGTTGACGTGCAGCGGAAGTGTGTCAATCCGCTTTCACTTGCTAATCCTACACTAATTACGTTCGGGAAGAAACAACCCAAGTCGCTGTCACCTGCTATTTCCATGCTGAGCCATACGGACGGCATTGCCGCT
>JAPMLY010000206.1:174851-194851 GCA_026401115.1 Tetraselmis chui | reverse complement strand
CACCGCCGCCGCGGCCTCCGCCGCCGAAACGACCGCCGCGGCCGCCCCCGCGACCTCCACGACCACCCTCGTCAAATCGAGCTGTGCACGGACACACCGGGAACTGTTATGGAAGATAAGGCGGCAGCTTTAAAGCCTGGGACAGTGACGTTCGTGGAACCGAAAGGGCGCAGAGACAGGAAATGCAAAGGACGAGATTCGCGGGAGCTGCTGTGATATTAGAGGTCGGGTTGGTAGCGAGCGAGCATACCTTTCTTGGCGGCCTTGCAGTCCGTGCATCGGCTGGGCTTGTTATCGAACCCCTTCTCCTTGAAGAAAGCTTGTTCCCCTGCAGAGAATACAAAGTCGGCGCCACAGTCGCGGCACTCGAGCTGTTCGTCTTCGCCGCTGCCCGCTTCTTCTTCCGCCGCCGGCGCCTTCTTCTTGTGCACCTTTAGCTCCTCTTCCTCTTCCTCCTCCTCTTCCTCCTCACCATCATCCTTCTCTTCTTCTCCATCTTCAGCCTCGCTTTCATCGGATCCCGACTCTTCCTCGCCGGCTGCTACCTGAAGACGGCATGACGCAACAGATTAGTGCCAAAACGCAAAAGCGGCATTCGTCGACAGTCGAGCTCTGCTCGACGCTCGACTTCACGCATTTACATACGGAACTCGCTTAAAATAAAGAAGAGCATGTACTTAATTCATAACATGTAGACCAAATGAGGTACTGCGAAAAAAACGCCGTCTGGACAGCGCTTTTGCGCACGACCCCTAAAATTCGTCGACACCAAGCCGCCGTCGTGTGCAGGTGACTAGATGGAACAAGAGAGCGGTGAGCCCGCACCTCCTCTTCCTCAGAGTCTTCATCCTCTGATTCTTCGCTTTCCTCCTTGGGCTCAGGCTCAGACTTCTTTGCTTTCTTCTTCGACTTTACGGGTTCTGTGGCGGCCTTCGTCTTGCCCATGGTGACGGCGGTGTCGGAAGACGGCGGGGGGTGGAGCCTGGCGTGTGTATCTGCGTGCGTGTGTGTGTGTTCACGGAGGTGAAGAAAGTCGAGCGAGGTAAGTAGACTGTGCGGAGAAAGACCTGAGTTTGGTCTGTTAGATAGGTCGGCGGGTGGAGTATGTGAAGGCGGCGGTGCTGGCGGCGCAAAACGAGGTGGTTGCGTACTTGGGTCGGTCGGCGCGCTGCGGCCTTGGCGCGTCACGCTTTGCGCCTGCGTCGGGCTGATTCGGATGCGGCCCGAAGTGGGCGTACAGAAAAATGTCGATTCGGGCGGGCGTAAAGACGCGCAAAAACGTGGATGAAACTGCGCGTGTTCGTCGATTCGAACAGCCACTGTCACGTTGTTACGTAATCTTTACTGTACGGGTATTCGGGTCTTGTCATTTTGCCGGCGGCGCCCATACATTAATCGCGTTTATACAGGGACCAATACCATTTTCACATTAACGGATACAGGTACCCGTACGCATTTCATTGTCTGACGGTCTCTGCTTGCAAAGCAATCAAGCAGCCTGTTCTCTCATTAATGAATCTGGGTCACTACCTTTCTGCAACTGGCAATGATATTAAATGTTACCAGTACAACTTTATAATTTCTGATGTTTTTAGTTTATGAAATCCAAAACTTTCTTACAAGAAAAAAGCAGTGGAGACCACCAAGCACAAAAAAAAAAAAAAAAAAAAAAAAAGGAGGAAAAAACCTAAGCCCGAGGAACAGGAAGGCATGCCACAGCACCAGCACTGCCCTCCTGAAAAGCGTCGCGGAGATAAGAACCCAGAGTGCCATGAAGAGCAGCAGAAAGACGTTGCATGAATTCTCGTCGCACATCCCCCAAAAAACGCCGAAACTGAAGAGAAGTAGATCGACGAACAAAATGTTGCATACGGACATAACTGTCAGAGCGCAATTTTTAGTTTATCCAATGCATCATTCCATAGAGAATGAAGAGTGAATGCCCTGCAGGAAAAACAAGCACTGGAAACCACCAAGCGAATGACAATGCCGGAAGCCCTCTCCGCCCACAAGCGTAACCCTGCTGGGGGGCATCATACACAGACACAAAAGCTACGGGTATATATATATTGTACACTAACGATATAGCTAGGCCATACCGGTACATTAATGCTACTGAGCTTAATCCTACAAAGAATATCCCGTGACGGGTACTTGTACATGTCAATGCACAAACGAATAATATCCGCACTTCGGCGTCACTTGGGATGCCTTCAGTTAAGTCCATTCGTGATTATTATCCGTTTGCCTTGGAGGATGGGGGTGGATTGGCCCCGATGGCGGTCGAGTTGGTTGACCGTCAGGCTATTTTGGTGGTTCGTCGATTCCACGGCATGGGTGATGCTGACTCCCGTTCATTGGCCATCTAGGTCCGCATGAAGGAGTGAGTTCTCCGGTCTACTTATATTCCATTGCTTCGTTTCGTGGGTGATGTGCGCCGGGAGTTCATGCAATAACAAGTTTCCGTTGTTTTTCGTGACGCTTAGCATGAGGGCAAGGCTTATGTTTTAGCATGCCTTCTTGTGACTAACTGCATACACAAATGTGTTTTGTTATGCTTGTTAATGCTCTCACTTCAAGTGGAAATGCAAATGGAGGGAGAGATGTGAAGATTTTTTTTTTTTTTTAGTGTTTAAAAGTATATTGTAATCGAACAAAGGAATGGTTAAAAGGTTTTGTCACCTCCCTCTATTGCACTAGGCATAAATATCTTTCGCCCACTTGCTCTCGCTTGGACCTCTTCCCAGGTGCTCGGGCTATCTAACGGTTGCGTACATATTGGCAACGCGGCTCGTCTGCATTGAGAATCTCGTCCAGCGTGTCGTCTAGTTAGTTAGGTTAAGTGTGCGTACATGACGGTTGTAGACGCGTCGTGAGTTGTGATAAGTAGGTGTAACATCGTAGCGTTGCGCTACATCATAAGCGGGGCTTTTCGGTGAGGATAATGTCAATTGCCCGTGTATGCGGTTGTGACTACATTCGCTAGGGATAAGTAACCATTATTGGAAAGCATGGACCCGGGGTATTATGCGAGTTCAAGGTCGACATAAGTACATAACCGCTTCATAAAACAAATGTCGGTCGATGCTAGCTAGGGCGGTAAGGGCCGAAGCCGCCGCGGCGGTGGTTCTTGCGGGTCGTAAGGGTGGCGCATCACCATCATCAAAGCCAACGAGTGATAGGCTGCAACGCAAGCTCGAGGACGTAAAAATGTCATTGGCCGCAGAGCACGAGCGCGCCAAGTCAGCAATAAAGGACAAAGATGATGCGCGACTGTTGTTGGCCAAGCAGGTGGAGAGCATGAAGGCTAAGCTTGAAGTTGCTCGGCGAGAGACTGCGGCTTTGAAAAAGGCGAACATCACACTTCAGCAACATATGGAGCCGTTGCTCAGGGTCACCGGGACTAATCGATCGGCTGAGGGTCGTGACAAGTCAAACATCGAGTCACAGCGGAAAGCGTTATTAAAGAAACGGAAGGCGATCAAAGATGGCGCCCGCCAGTTAACGAAGTTGACAACGGTGCCGTTTGTGAGCGGCGGCGCGCGTCGGGGCTGGTATAAGCGGAAGGCGAAAGGGAAGCTAATGGGGTTTTTGGAGGCGCGGGACGACGGGGGTTGCGGGGGGGGACATCGTCCTCCAACTCCTAAGCGGGTTCTTCGACGAGAATCCGGTCGTGTTCGAACGAATATGGGACCAGCGCGGTGTGGGGGTGCAAGTGGAGCGCAAGGCCATCGCGTTCATCCGTGAGCATTGGTCAAAAGAGCTTTGCTCGTTTCTCAAGTGGTTTAGCTGCCTTGGAGGAAGTACGGTACGATGAGGCATACCATCTCAGGGGTACGAAACCTAGAAACAAGTGAGTGCGACTCCCTTACGCTGCCTTATTTACGGCACAGGCATGGCGATCATGTGGAACCCGTCTTCGGTAGCGAGCGTGAAGAAGGATGTGGCCGACGCTGGTGGCATGGTGGTGTCGGAGGATGGGCAGATGGCGCAGGTTGAGGTGCGGGCTGCATTAACCCAACGATTGCAACTCATCCCACTTGAGCAATTAGAGGCACAATTGACCATTGTGGGCGATCTCCTAATCCAGTTTCAAGGTGTAGCAACGACTCCCTTTTTTAAATATTTTTCATACACACATTTGATCCACAGCAACACCGAACTTTGCCTTCTATAACATCAATATGCACACTCATTGCATGTTTTGTGCAGACTCTAATTAACGACTTTTTTTGTGCCGACGATGCTTAACATCTTATGGTAGTATTGCCTACAAGCGCAAGAACCAAGGGTCCGTCTTGTGAATTTTGAAGCCCATCGTCGAAGGGTGGGATGATGAGGGGTTTGTGTTGTCCGGGCAAGGGGGCAACAAAATCCACAACTGCGTGAAGATATGCATATACGAAGGCGCTAATACGTACGATAAGTTTTCGGAGATGACAAAAGGAATCCGCACGCACATGGATGCGATCGTGGAGAGTGGCATCGAGGTGCACGGTTGCACCTTCCGTGTCAGGTAACTTATGGGAGGTGACACGGCATTCCTCTCCGATTCCTTTTGTCATGCAGGCCCATCAAGCATCCACCATTGCCACATCTGCTCGCAGAACAAGATGGATATGGCACTAACCAAGCGAGACTACCGCCGCAAGGGTGTGCAACTGCCATTCACTAAAACGGTGGACGTGTCAAACATGCTTGCTCGCGTCTTTGGCGCAGAGTTCGGCTTCGTTGAGCCATACGTTTACCCGGGATGCCATGAGGTTATCAACAAACATTTGCAACAGGCACCCGCGGACACTGCAACCGCTGGACATGCGTATCAACGGTCTCATTTAGGCCAACACCACGGTCACCCCCCCCCTATCAACCAGTATGTGCCCACTTTGGACAGGATTGGAAACAACATGCACGTAGGGCTATAAATCTGCCCGCAAGTCACGTGGCAGACCATTCACGACTACAACGTCACGACGACCTCGATGGCGACATCAGTGATGAACATCATGGATGAGGCCGGCATTTGGCAGGAAGTGAAGGTCATGTCCAAGGCGAAGACACCTATGAAAACGGGCATGCCCCCCTTTGACGGCCCTGAGCTAGAGACCTAGTTGCAACATGGGCAACGACTGCTCGACGTCGTCTTCCCTGACCCATCGACACCGGTAGCTCTGAGTGCCCGCTTTTTGTGGCAGCGATATAACGAGATGGTGGACGCATGGAGTGCAGAGCCTGACATCAAAGACGCCGATGCGAAGAAGGCAGGAGCAAAGGCGCGAGAGGAAGCACCAGACAACTTCTTCGATGTGTACATTAGTGTAGCCGGAGCTCATGATGTCATCCCATACATGCATCATGTGAGCAGCATGTTAAACATTTTTGCATGCCACACACATAGTTCATTTGCATGACACAATGCATATCATTGGAAGACACTCAATATGATTATGATTATGTTTTCTAGTTATTACACTTTGTTTGTCAATTACTCTTTATTACAAGCAAATTGCTTTTCACTGTCCTGAGTGGATGGAAGAACATGGCACCCTCAATTTGTTCAACGCGCAAGGGTTGGAACACAGCAATACCGAGACGAAGCAGGGTTTGAGGAAGCCTACCAATAGGCAGCGGCAGCGCCTAACGCAGAAGAGAGGTCTCACTCTTTCGAGCAAGGGCGGGGCAGAACATGAATTGTTCTCCGCAGCTGCCTCGCCACATGGCAATACACGGGCCAACAAGCGGCAGTGGCAGCAAGTCAACAATGCGGTCGCTACCCCACGGGCCGTCTGAAAATTCAACGGCGATCAAGCGACGTCAAGCAATAAAGGCAGAAGTGACGAAGAAGAAGCTGAAGCACGGCGAGGATACAGCCTAGGCATTGAAGGTCGACCCTCCTTATGTTATGCATGCTCTTCAGGTGAAGCGTATCACCCCCTCCCGCCCTTTCTTCCCTTACTTAGCTTGGTAATGCATATCATCACTGAAAATCATGCAGAAGGGGCGCAAGGCGTCGTGATTTTCAACCTTTACTTTTAATTACATGTTCAACTATCTACATTCATTATGACTATGGTGTGTGCATATTGTGTCATCATGATGTGCTCGCCCGAGCATGGTCGTCGTTCACACACTCCAAAAAAAGCTTCCGCTTGGCCCGCAGGTCGTGCTCCTTTTGTCGGCGCCTGACCCGCGACTCGCGTTCTTCTTCCGGTGTCATGTTTTTAATCGCCTCTTGATTTCGCTCTGGCTTCAAGTGAGGCATCCACTTGATATCGGAGGAGTCAAGGGTAAACCCTGAGGTATACCCGTTGTCCGTCTCCGATGATGCAGTGATGTTAGTGCCCCCCGCTTCGATCCGGTGCTGCCGCAAGAGCGCGTCATGCTCCTCGCGATACTCTTGTCCCTTCTCCTCCCAAAACTTGGCTAGACACTTCAGATTCTTTACCATGTCCGCGTTCTCAGGTGGGTCCATTCTACGATATGGTGCCGCGCCCGTGCCACCGGAATACTTACCGTGCAATCCCACAGGAGTGCAAGTGCGAGAGCAGCTGAGGCACGTACCACTTGAGACGCATATTGCATAAAATCCGGGACGACACCTTACAACTCTCGTCTCCAGAATGCCTCTATGGTGTTTGCTAGCGGTAACCATGGCCACACGGTCTTGTTGTTGAAGTCCATGTTTTAGTCCTTCAAAACGCGGGGCATCCGTAGGGTTGAGCCTTCTTTTGTTCCCACCTCAGCTTTGCTAAACGTCACAACCAGCTTGTTAGCGTATCGCGAATTGTCTAGACTGAGAGGAGAACGACAACAACCACGGATCATAATCATCAACCACTCCCCTCATATGCGCATTACGACATACTCTCGTCACGGCGGCGATTTGAAAAGTGATGGCTACATGTGCTCGCCGTCCTTGAAAATTCATTCATGTACAGTAGGATGGTAGTTGGGGTAAGATAGAAGTGCTCGTCGGGAACGCCGAAATCGTAAAAAAATGTATGTTTCTAGCGCGTACGCTTTTCGGGGGCTTAACGACGATGTGCCCGCACTTCACTCTCCGGGTTGTTATCTTCATAGTTTGAGCAGAGCAACCGCTATCACACACAACAACATAGTGGATAGCAAAACCTAGCTATCGTATGGACTAGCCTTCGTTATGTATCGTTTATCTTCATATCTTGAGTGCCTCTTGAGTAATCTTTCCATCGGTGTTTGACGACGTATTCTCGTGGTTGTGCGTGTGCCTCGTCCTTTCTACACGACTTAAAGCCGCCTTCCGTGGCCATGCTAATAGAGAGTTAAATAAAGAATGTCACAAATTTCCTTTATTTGAATGTTCTATGGAAGTTGAAAGGTCCGGTATCCACCGCTAGTGCGGCAATATGTTGAGATTTTGTAGTTATCGTTGCTCATATTTACGTGAATGTGCAACTGTATTGAAAACGTCCCTTAAAGAGCATGGCTAACGCACCCTATCTTGATAGCCTTTGTGAAATGTCTGCCGTGATGGAACAACTCCGAGGCACACTGCTCCCCCGCCCCCCCCCCCCCCCCCCCTCACCCATGCATCAGGAATACTCATGCGCCGTGCGTGAAAATAACTAGGCTCTCATTGGACAAAGACTTCGTCATTACATGTACTATTGTCACGCAAGGAGTCCTTGCACACTGCCCACTGTATTTTAAAGACGACAATGCTCCACATATCACATGCACAAGTTTAATTAATCTACGGTAGGGCACAAGTCTAATTCATATATGATTGGGAATGTGGACAGCTTAAATGAAGTTGACACGCAACGTTGGTGCCCACATCGTTGGCGTCATACGTGCGCTCATCTAGGGCCGGTAGTTCGTGGGCAATATGGTGATAGATATGTGTAGACCATGCAAGTATAGCGATATATCGAATCCTTAGGGTTTCACCTTTAATGGATGGATGTTCATTTTTTTTTCGTTGCACATGGTGTCGGGTTCCGGCTGCCATGCTTAACCTGCCAAGTATTACATTGTGCCAGCTCCGTCGGCATCGTGCGTAACACCCCCACCGTTACGGCCCGCGTCGTCCGAAAGACGAGCCTAACGGTCGTAGCTATATTTATATGGCCGGTACCATTGCAAACATAGGCTTAGGGCACTGTTGGAGCAGTTTGTTCGCCTAAACCAGCCGGGTCTTTAGTTTTTTGGCTCACCATTCTCGCCAGCGCGACGTCACTTGGTTTAAAATCGGCTTGCATATGCCCCCCCCCCCCCCCCCCCCCCCCCCCCCCCGCGTTCGGTGCGATCATCCTCTCAACAATAGCGACCTCGATATGACCTAGGGGGTTTACATGACGCCACTAGTGCAAACTTGTGCCTTGTACGGACGCCACGGCCGCACAAAGGTGCGTGCCATCTCGTTCGGACGTGGTGACGATTGGCCTTGGGATTGGCCGATCCCGCCATTGTTTGAAATAGTGCTGCGGACTAGCGACGAGCCGCCCGGGTTTACCTTTTCATGGAGAGCGAGAAATTGTCTCAAGACACCTTTCCTCGACGGACAAGTATTATGGATTTTAGGGGGCGAGCTGGTGCTTAGCATCACATACTTAGTACCAAGGTACTTAAAATAGTACCTAGGTATGTTAGCACTAGCATTGCATTACCTAATGCTTATGTACACAAGGTAGCTAGTCCTTATCTTAGTATTTAGTATTGTAGTAAGTGCGGTACTCTAATTGAAATTGAAACTGAAATTGAAATTGAAATTGTTCATAGCGAACTGGCAAACTAGACCGGCAACCATCTATCGGGTCTCTATACCCAGCCATAAAGGACTTACGAGCAAGTTTAACCCGGGTCTCTTAGTACCTAGGTATGTTAGCACTAGCATTGCATTACCTAATGCTTATGTACAAGGTAGCTAGTCCTTATCTTAGTATTTAGTATTGTACTAAGCGCGGTACTCTAATTGAAATTGAAATTGTTCATAGCCAACCGGCAAACTAGACCGGCAACCATCTATCGGGTCTCTATACCCAGCCATACATGACCTACGAGCAAGTTTGTCCCGGGTCTCTTCGACTAGGTACATCTATCGACACACCTAGCTTCACTGTGTGCCGACGTTCCTCGGGAGTTAAAGAAGCGTAAGCAATCGCAGCAATTGCCACAGCCCCCCCGCCTAAGAAGTGACAGCGTAGTATTTTTGTAATAAAGAAAATATATATCTGAAAATAGCCCACTCGTCAAGAAATGCAAAACTTAACTGCTGGTCGACCTTCACGATGCACGGCCCGCTCCCACCGAACCGGGGTGCCGACCGGTCGGGAAGGGCGACGGGCCAGCCTAATCTAGCTCCCGCGTGACGTCGGTCTTGCCGAAGATAGGAGGGGAAAGGCTAGCAAAAAAACCCTCTTCACGTGGGCGCTCGTCGATCCCGCCGCCGCATCCCGTAAACCCCGACCCAAGGTCGTTGCCGCTCCTTCCGGCGCGACTTTCCTCCTTGTCGAGGTCCCCCGTCACCTCGAGGGTAGGTGGAGGGGACCGAGACACACAAACATAGGGGAAAGTGGCGCTCTTGCCTCCGCGCCTGGATTCCCCCCGCTCATTTCCCCGGTTTTCCCTCTGTTTGGTCCCCGGGTACCTGCTTGGTAGTCCGATATGCGCCCGTACCCTCCCCCCTCCGATCGCGCGTCCACCGAACCCGGGTACGGACAACCGAAAAAGCCCTCTGTACATGGATTTCCGGCGGCGGTTGATCCTGAGGATCGCCGCCGCCTGACATAGCCGCTCCTCCGCTTGCGACCGGCCACCGGCCTGTGCCATGTCGTGCCTCACCCCCGGGAAGGTTTGACTTGCACATGTCTGGTCGACGGCTAGCGAGGGCCCCTTCCTGGCGCTGCTTCCCGGCTGGCCACCACAAGCTCTAACGCCCGCGTCCCACCGCTCATCCGGCCGCGTACCCTCCTCGCCATCAAACGCTCCTGAGGTACATGTCCCACCCCCTCAAAGTAGGATTATACCCATTAGTACTAGACTGCGAAAAAACATATCGGACGGGCCGAGCGGGAGATCATGGCGCCGGTATTACACAGAATTCTGTTTTTTCAAAATCCCTATGTACATGGCTTTCCCGACATCTGCTGATCCCGCGGATCGCGTTGTCGGCCCTCTTAGCCCCCTATCGTGTTAAGCATGGAACGGCTGCGGGGTTTCCTGCGCCCACCACGGGGAGGTGAGGGGATGCCGACGGGCATGCGAGCGCATCCCCCTCCGGGGCCGCCGCCGCTGCGCCGCCGGCGGGCGCCGCGGTACTCTGTTTCCGTGCTAGTGGCGCCCGGCCGGCCCTGCCGGTACCTCTGCCGGTCGCCATCTGCATTTTTCACTTCCTTTGTACCCATTGTTGCCCCCCTAGCGGGGCCGGCTTGACTACCGGTGTAACCATTGCACTTCCATCTCCATCACGTTATGGCCCCTCTTCAACGTTATCCGGGATAGTCTCACCTCCAAAATACGGCAGCCCCAAGTAGGAGACGAACGTGCAACATGGATACTCGATACTAGGTCAATACCGACGCTAGCCACCCAAGGTCCCCCGTGGCCGCCCAATGCTAGCACTGTCGCCTCCACCACCCAAGGAGAAGAGCGTGCAACCTATATACTTACTTAAATTAGCACTACCAACACCAACCGCCCAAGGTCTCATATGGCCGCCCAAGGCTGGTTGTCTACACCACCCTACTCACAACTCACCGAAGCTATCGACCGAATCTGGCTTCAAACAAAATTCAAACCGATTTACAAAAGTTTGCCCGCGCGTACTTTAAATAGTACTTGATTTGCTTGTTCCCGAGGCAACGCCGCAACGCCCATCGACTTAGCGGGGTTCTAAGCGAAGGAGGGAAGTCGACACGATAGCGCCCGAGTATTGCTTTCGAGTGCCTACACGTTGTTGGCAGCCTTGTTGGCTTTTCCCCTTACTCGGCGGTTGCTCTCACGCGATAGCCAATTCGCCCGTGGACGGGTTTCCCCGCTCCATGTCAGACTAGTACATTGCGCAGTGCATTTTGACCAGTTTCTTGTCGGCAAGTCGCCGATAGCATCCCGTCCATGGGAGCACTTGAGATACTTTTGAAATTAGAAGTGGGTGGAATTAGGAATTGATGATTACACGTAGGGTCGTGCCGGCCCCACAAGGGGGCCGGCTGTGATGAATAGAGAAGTGAGAAGAGAGAGATGGCGGCCGGCGAAGGCACCGGCAAGGCCGGCCGACCGCCACTAATAGGGAATAGAGTACCGCTAATAGCATAACACTAAGTACTAGGATAACAAATAGCTACCTTGTAAATAAGCACTAGGCAACGGGATGCTAGTGCTAGCACCCCCCCTCAAGGTAGCCGAGATCTTGACGTCGTCCTAGCTTGCGTTGAGGAAGGTGCCATCTTGGTAGACGGTGTAGTGCGTGTATCGTGTGTCTCAAGCCGGGCAGGTGTAGCGACATGCGCTCATAGGAGTTTGCCGCTACCGGCGAGTTGCCGATATGAAGCGGTTCCAAATGTACCGCGTAATGTACTATTCTGACATGTCACGGGAAAAAACTGTCCACGGGCGAATTAGCCGCCGCATGAGAGCGAACGGCGAGGAAGAAACAAAGCCAACATGGTTGTTAGGAGCGTGTAGAAACGCAAAAGCATAGACGGGCGCTGCTCGTGTTGACTCCTCCCTTTCGCCGTGGGAAAAGTAAGCTCCCCGCTAAGTCAGGTGAGCGTTGCGGCGTTGCCTCGGGAGAAAACAATAACAGTACTAATTAAAGTACGCACGGACCGAATTTTCGCGGGTCGGTTTTAGACAACCAGATCCGGTCGAGAGCATCGGTAGGCTGAAGACTAGGTGAGACTGAAAGGTGGGTCGGGCGAGCGTGGCGCCGGGCGCTTTACACACGCTCTTCTCCTTTTTACGTGAGATATGGTAGGACAATCGCGGACGACCATCTCGAAGGCGAAGCGTGGTGTCGGTTGGACGATGAATTACTAGCGTGGCACCGAGCGGTTTACACAAGCTTTACTATTTTTTACGCGGGAGTAGGTAGGACTAGCGTGGCGCCGAGCTCTTTACACACGCTCTTCTCTTGTGTATCTTGGTGGAGGGCCCATAACATGCTGAAATTAGGAATGTATGATATTACACGTAGGGTCGTGCCGGCCCCACAAGGGGGCCGGCTGTGGTGACTAGAGAAGTGAGAGGAAGGAGATGGCGGCCGGCAAAGGCACCGGCAGGGCCGGCCGACCGCCACTAATAGGGAATAGAGTACCGCTAATAGCATAACACTTAGTACTAGGATGACAAATAGCTACCTTGTACATAAGCACTACGCAACGGGATGCTAGTGCTAAGAGCTACCGCTACCGGAACAACGCCTACGACCAAGATGACTCCTTCCTCGAAGAGAAGCAAGGGCGACGACAAGACGTACGCTACCTTGAGGGGGATTATTAGCACTAGCATTGCATTACCTAGTGCTTATGCACAAGGTAGCTAGTCCTATCTTAGTACTTAGTGTTGGACTAATAGCGGTACTCTATTTCCGTGTTAGTGGGGGCAGGCAGGCCGTGCCGGTGCCATTGCCGGACGGAATCAGTCTCTTTTCACTTCCTTTGTCCCCACTCCTAGCCCCTCAACGGGGCCGGCTCGACTACCCGTGTAACCATTATACTTCCATCTCCAACAAGGTACTCGCCCCGTAGTTCGTTAGCTACATTAAAAGGCATCATTCTTCACTGAAATTTGCCACCATCCGCGTAAGATGGCTTTCGGTAATTATTATATGTTATTCAAATTTGTAATTGACTTAGATAATCCAATTATAATAGTTCAACACGTTCAATAATAATTTCCAAAAATACCACATGTTAATTATGGTTTTCAGCACATGGCCGTCATGATGGACTGAAAAACCTACCCAAAGTCGGGTCCTTGCCAGCTAATTAGTACAAAATCCTAGATGGGCATACTTTGTGAGGTGCCTTACCTACCCATTTCATGGAAATCGGCGCCCGCCCCCGAACATGGAAGACGACGAGGTCGTGGAGGAGGAGCCATAGCCACGGAGAGCACCCGGAGACTCATTGCATCGCGGCCACTTCGTGACACGAGGAGCGTGGCCCGGCGTGAGGTCAAGCACCCGATGTACCGCTATCATGTAACAATCATAGGGATCGCGGAAGCCAGACTCAACATGCCGGTTTCCGAATATAATAAGAGGGTGAAGGACCACAGAAGGCCAAGAGATCGAGTAAATCGCAAGCGTTTAGAGTGCGTGAAATGCATGGTTGGAGGTGCCCCTTCGTGTGACTTGGGCGGGTAAGAGCGTAGGGGGTCGGGACTAGTAAGCGAGTCATGCGCGGGGCTAGCGCAAGCGGAGAGGCGGCATGTGACGTAACAAACTCAACATCAGAACCCACTAAATCCGGCAGATCTTGGTCAATGATAGTGGCCAAAACCGCGAGATGGATATGTGAAAGCCCAACAATACGGGGGTTGTATGCGAGTGACGCGCGCAACTGTACCACCCAAGTTACCGCGGAGGTAGCGACATTCCGTAGTTCATGACGGATGATGATACCGTACAAAGGACCTAGAGACTCGGTCAGACTCGTATTCAATAATAAGGTTGACGAGGGTCGCGTCGAATGAAACGTAATGGACATGGTCAACATGTAGCGCAAGTGACGGCACGTTGAGCCCCCCAAAATCCACGGGGAGAGATAGATGACTTCCGGCGCAATTGATTTGATCGTGTGTCTAATGTACCTCCCATCCGGGGAAACCCCGAAAATACGAAAGACATCATACAGAACATCACTATCCGCGGTAGCAAGGTACGTACGGACGACAAACATTAAAGGGAGGGTACGGGGCAGAAAGCCATAGTGGCATACCGCACTCGTTATCATGAGGCGAAAGGCCGAGTGCGCGCCTCCAAAGTCCGAAGCAGAGAAGTCCATAATTTTGTTCAATAAATGCTACTTGTAATTCAATGCTTCGGTGTCGCGTCAAAAAAATGAAATTGTTTTTTAGCAACAAGGCGAGTTCTAAGCCCCGCTCGACAGGCTCCACACGCTCTCCATGCAAGCCTCTGCAGTGCTCGGCCTCGTAGTTTCGAATGCGCGATGGCTACCCCCGCGTCACCTCGGTGTCGCGTCGATATAGTACTTAAAAAAATTCAATAGAAAAATTTCTTTATTATGGATTAGCAACGCACCATATACATACAATAAGGCCGGTTTTTTTAGGTGAACTTTGCCTCCTTCCGCGAAAAATGAGATGTTAAGCTGTTTGATTCCAAGCGATACCTCTCTGGCTCATTAAATATGGTCATATTGAAATTATAGAGGTTTAAATTACACTGGGGGCGAGAATAGTCGGGCGTTGCCACGACGTTACAAATTCTAACCGCTAGAGTACGCATGACACTGTTGGTAAAACACAGACATGCGTTACCCCTATATGACGCGCCGACACACATAGGTCGTCCACCTTCTGCCTTTGCGCGAGCACAGCTCACGCAACGGCATCTAGACTCTAGCAGTCTAGTAAGGTGACTGATCTCTACTAGCACACGGTGTAGCTACTATCGAAAACATTCACACGGCAACTATGGCAGACAATCTACCAGAACACCTGTACCCAACGGGGGACGACAGCGGGGACATCCGAGCGCCACCATCTGCAGCGCAGTTTGAAAACTTGTATAATCTTGTTAACCAGCTGCTCCTGAAGGTTGACGGCGACCAGACAAAACCACCAGCCCCTACCAAGCAGCATAACATTCCGTCAGTACCTGCCGACGCAGTCTCTGAGGGTGGGAGCGTGGACGAGTACGCCACGCCTGTATCTGCTCATTCGACCAAGCCCGCGTACATCGACCCGCGCGATTGGATCGACTTACTCCCACGAGCGTTCAACGACAATTTACCGCCTGTCAACGCTTCTATACCGGGCCTGTGGACGCCTCGACACGACGAGACTGACAGGTTCCTAACCGAGGAGAAACGAATTTCCTCACGAGACGAGTATCGACACCTAGCGTGCTATGGCGTTTACTCTGCGGCCGCGGACGCGGCGCTCGAAACAGCTCTGGCAACGATTCGTTCGACAACCGCTACCGAAGCGGAACGAGCGCACGCCTGGGATATTACCGACGCGGCCGTTCGGACACACAAAACTGTCACGCAAGCCGTCGAGTCGCGACTTACCTACGTTCGACGATTCAAAGGCAAGAAGGCCCTTACCGGAGAGGAGCGAGTCGCCGAACGCCTCGTCTACTCCAGATTCTTCGACACACAGGCTGCCGACCGCAGCACCAACGGCGTCGACGGCCTCCTCGCGGCACTGGAAGACAAACGCCTCGAAGTTAGTCTCCACGCGGCCGCAAAAGCTCAAGCCGCTCAAACCTTTAAGCAGTCGACGCCCGGCAGGGGCGACGGAGGCAACCCCGACAGACCAACCACGAGGCCGGACAAGAACCTCAAAGACAAGGAAATCAGGGACAAGGAAAAACGAGAGAAGCGCGACAAGGACAAGACTCGCCAAAACAAAAAGCCCGAGCCCGAGGCAGAGGGCTGATGGTGTGCACCGCCGCGCCGATTCCTGCAACCCAGCCTCCGACTACATGCGACATCGCGTGCGACGGAGCTGGCGCGAGTGGGAGAAAATCGGCGCGAGCGTGCAAACCCTACAGTGGATCCGGGAGGGCGTATCGATACCGTTCAAAAACAACCGCCCACCCCCACGATTCAACCAAGGAGTGTCGTTACTCGATGCTACCCCTGCCCAACTAGAATTCGTCGAACGCGAATTAGCGCGCTTTGTACAGGCCGGCGCTTGGGAACCTTCGACCTGCAGCGACTACGTCTCCAGACTATTCCTAGTCCCAAAACCGGGCGTCAACCAGTGGCGATTAATCTGCGACCTACGACCACTCAACAAGTATTGCGTGCGAAAACGACTCAAGATGGAGACCCTACTCGGGGTGAAGCACCTCACCCGCAAGGGGGACTATATGTTCAGCTTCGACCTACAAGACGGGTTCTACGCACTGGGCATCAACCCAGCGGACCGAAACTACTTCACCGTCAACGTCCGAGGCCAACTCTACAGGCTAGCCGGGCTACCTATGGGTTGGTCCCTATCCCCGTTTTATTTCTGCAAGATGACGCTCACCTTCGTAAATTTCTTGCGAAACCCGGACCCCGAAGCACCTACCCCACCGACGAACAGCAGCTCAAAGACCTACCTCAGACGAACGCGGTGGCGAGGCGCCCGAATACTACCCTACGTCGACGATTTTCTACTCTTCGCGTCTACAGAGGCGGAGGCGCTTACCTTACGCCACCGCCTGTCACAGCTGCTCGACCGGCTCGGTCTCCTCCGACACCCCACCAAGGGTTTCTGGACACCAGCGCAAGTCGGGCACCACCTGGGTATCGACATCGACACAGCGTCAGGCTACTTCTACGCGCCGGAGCAAAAACTCCACAAGATTGCACAACAGGCCAGACACCTCATCGGGAGAGCTACACGGAACGCGCGCTGGTTACCCGTAAAAGACCTGCAATCACTCGCAGGTCAGGCCCAGTACCTCTTTTTGGCAATTCCGGCGGCCAGGTTCTTCCTCCGCGAACTTCACTCCGTCGTCGGCGAGAAGTGGGGTGGCCTCGTCCGGCTCACCCCCCAGCTACGTCGCGACCTACAGTGGTGGACAGAGGTGCCCAGTCAGTCCAACGGCAAGCCCATCCACAAACCCGTGGAAACAGCATATCTACACACGGACAGCTCCGGGTATGGTTGGGGCGCGGTCCTAAACGAGCAAGTCGAGGCTCGAGGATTCTGGAGCAAGGAGGACGAACAACAACACATTACCTGGAAGGAGCTGAAGGCCGTCCGTCACGCTGTCGAGAGTTTCCTACCACAACTGGCAGGCCGCAACGTCCTCCTGCACGAGGACAACCAAGCAGTATGTCACATTCTGACTGGCCTGACCTCACGGTCGCCAGTTATGATGGACGAACTCCGACGACTATGGTGCCTACTCGATACGAACTCTATCACGATCAGGGCCCGCTACATCAGGTCAGCGGCGAACGTGTGGGCCGACAGGCTCAGTCGACATCTAGACAGCGACGACTGGCGACTAGACCCGGTACTGTTCGCAGAACTCGATGCGAGGTTCGGAAAGCATTCGATCGACCGCTTCGCCTCAGCCCTCAACACCCTACTACCCCGGTACAACGCTGGCTGGAAGGACCCCACGTGCGAGGCTGTAGACGCCATACACCTCTCAGACAACGATTGGCGAAAGGAGAACAATTGGTGCAACCCACCCTGGCCCCTCCTACCCAACCTCGTCCAAAAACTTCGACAGAGCGGAGCAGCAGCTACCGTAGTCGCCCCGCGCTGGACAGGCAAGGTCTGGCACCAGGCGCTTACCGAGCTGGCTTCCGAGGAGATCATCATCGCGCCACGCCACAACTTGTTCCAACCCGGACGGCGGGCGCTACGCGGTACAACAGGCAGTCCACACTGGCCTGTGACAATATTCCGCGTTCCCTTCCGGCGTGGCTCTATCTGAGGCGAGGGGCGGTCAGTGCTACGTTAGCATTATTTACGGGAGTACACAACGCGCCAAGAATCCCGCACCCCCAGCCCGGCCGAACAGCACAGCCTAAGTACCGAGTTACCGTCACAGCCACCACCAACCCGTGGATCGAGACGATGAAACCGTACATGACCAAAATTCTCGGTTCTGACGCACTGGGCACCAAGACCTTGGCTCTCCTCGCCGCAGCATGGGCCCCTAGCACGGCAGCAACGTACGGCAGTACTATACGCCGCTACTTCGATTTCTGTACGGAGCAACGACTCGCGCCGCTAGCGGCCACACCGGCACACATGGCACGCTACGTCGCATGGCTAGGTCAACTAGGTACAATCAAGGCCTCAAGTCTCCAGCCGTACCTCTCAGCGGTCAACGGTTTCTTCAAGGACCACGGCCTCGAAGCAGTTGCTCTCGGAGATCTGGTCGCGAAAGTGAGAAAAGGCCTAGCGGCCTCTCAAGTCGCGATTGACGACACGACGGTACGGGTCCACCTGCCCGCCTATATAATCGAAAAAGCCCTACGCATGGCTCAAGCCCTACGACTCCAACTCACGGCGGCCACGTCGCGTGAATTGCTCCAGGCCAGCCCAGCACGCGAACAAGTACGTTTACTACGGGCATGCACTACGGTGGTACTACTGTACTTATTCTTCAGTAGAGGGGGCGCAGGCATAGGCTGCTTAACAGAGGACCTCGTCGCCTCCGAGGCAGACGGACTACGCTTGTACCACCGTACAAGGAAGGGACAACGCGAAGTGTCAGCAGAGCGCAAACTACTATGTCACCTACCGCCTACAGTACACAGCGAGGTAGTTCAAATGTTATTGTTCTTCGACGCTATCCGACACACGCTCTCGGACGGAAAATACCCGACAGCGCGGTGGGCGATTAGCACCTCAGAACGACACGACAGATGGACAGCCAACACGCTCACGGGATGGCTCTCCGAAGTCACGATGGCACTGCAAGAACGACCCCCGGAGGGTTACAGCTGGACATCACACTCCCTCCGAAAAGGGGCTGCGACAGCCGCCTACAGCATCGGGGTTACGCTACAGAAGATCAAACACTTCGGTGGCTGGTCAACGGAGTCCAGCGTCGTCCTCGACTACATCGACCCGACCGCCCTTGCAGGACGGTCAGAGTGGTTCTTTTTCGGCTGGCTCACACCATGGGGTGGCCAACCAACGACGAACAACCCGCCCAATGGCGACAACATGGCAAACGGAGCCTCCCCCTGCTTTGTAAATGGTCATATTGAAATTATAGAGGTTTAAATTACACTGGGGGCGAGAATAGTCGGGCGTTGCCACGACGTTACAAATTCTAACCGCTAGAGTACGCATGACACTGTTGGTAAAACACAGACATGCGTTACCCCTATATGACGCGCCGACACACATAGGTCGTCCACCTTCTGCCTTTGCGCGAGCACAGCTCACGCAACCCTCCCTCCCGATTCCCTCAATTAGCGTACGTACCGGGCCCTGGGCCCCTTGCGAGCAAAAAATGTAAGAGATCAACACTTTTGGCAAACGGAGCCTCCCCCTGCCGATCATGCTACCGGGTAGGCGACGCTCGTGTGAGTGCATATTGTAATGTACTATTGTTCGAGAACCGTACCGCGTACTGCGCTAACCCCACAAAAGTAGGGGGCTGCCTGTTGAGGGTTCCCTGTGCGGGCTTACCTGCCAGTCCCAATTCCCGGGGATGCCAGCAAAAAAGAAAGTATTGCTGTTATCATCAAAACAGGTACCTGTACTGCTGCACGTATCACAATGCAACCGTATGTATGTGCTTTGTCACTCCATCCCATCAGCGCCACTGCAGCGCCGCACTCGGCCGCATCACCGCCCGCGTGGGAGAGCGGTATCACTTACCAAGTAAAGCGATCACTCACCATATCACTTATCATTCGTGGCGTGGATCCCGATGCGAAGATACCCCTCCTCTACGTTGGTGGGCTGCTGACCGTGTTATCGTGGGGTCCGGTCCGGCGGAGCAGCCCCCCGTAGTACTTCCTGCAGCCCGCTGATCGTTTTGCGCGTAGAGGCGGTCCTGGACGAACCCGGACTTTTTGAGCTGCTGTACCCGTACTGTGTTGAGCCGAGTTTCTGGCGGTGCTGCTGTCGGAGGGCTACAGATACACACGGCGAGCTTCGAAACCTGCTTACCTGAGCGTGCACTACCCGCTGTCTCGATCCTCTGAGGCGCTATGGGCGCGGCGGTGGGAGAGATGGTGTACGTGCCTTACGGCGGAAAGCTGCAGGAGGGGAAGGTGCTCCGGCGTTGCCTCCCTATCTAAAAACCCCATTTTCCTGCCTCAGACCTCTCTCTCCCCACCTTCATAACTCAAATT
>JAPMLY010000206.1:104851-167351 GCA_026401115.1 Tetraselmis chui | reverse complement strand
GTTTCGGGAGTGAATTTTGAAAAAATTGAAACATCTTTCCTTGACGTGTGGGTATTGCCGCTCCCCACGTCAACTGCATTTTGATCCGTTTTAACTCATGCTATTGCTTGAGCTGAACTTTAACAACATGCTTGCAGGTGAACGATCTCGTAATGTTTCTGGACGCCAACCAGGCCGCCTTCTTCCTCACCCGATACGGAGTCCCTTACGATTAGCGTGCCCCCCTCGGACATGTTTTTAGAAATTAAACTCTGTTTATGGCTAATGCCTGATTGTGGCACGAGCACAGCAATTTAGCGATGTAATGTATTAATGACAGTCCCTCCGAAACATACAAACGCGGTGATCAGCGGCTGCCTCCATACAATGCCCTCATAATATGTTTCTCACTTCATCTGGCGCGGCGTTTTCATTGTATTTGCTTTTCAGAGCAGATATTTATAAGCGCGTACAAAGTGAATAAAAATCACAATTGCGGGAAGTACCATATCCAAGAGGTGTGTGTGTGTGTGTGTGTGTGTGTGTGTGTGTGTGTGTGTGTGTGTGTGTGTGTGTGTGTGTGTGTGTGTGTGTGTGTGAGTGTGTGTGTGAGTGTGTGTGTGTGTGTGTGTGTGTGTGTGTGTGTGTGCGTGTTTGTGTGTGTGTGTGTGAGTGTTTGTGTTTGAGTGTGTGTGTGTGTGAGTGTGTGTGCGTGTGAGTGTGTGTGCCTCTGTGATATGTGTGTGTGTGTGTGTGTGTGTGTGTGCCTCTGTGATGTGTGTGTGTGTGTATGTGTGTGTGTGTGTGTGTGTGTGTGTTTGTAAATATGAACGGTCTGAACTTAGTGAAAGTAAACAAGTAACAAGACTATAAAGCGAACGTATGGAACAATGAATGGCACATCTTATTCACGCGCCACGGTGGCACTCGTAAGGCCCCTTACACTACTGCGGGAAAAAGAATCTTCGATATAGATAAATATGTATTCTAGTCAGACGCTCGTGCACTTTTTTGATATCCCTACTCGAAGCAATTGGGGATTTTCGGGATTATGTTTTTTCTGAAAGTTCACCGAAACATAACACACGACCGAAAGGTAGACAGGGATTCTTTGTGGCTACCTTATCAAACTAAATGATATTTACGATTGCAACGATCCACCCCCGAGACTCTATTGTCTCCTCTGGATGATATAACCTCTTTGATACAACGCCTCATCGTCACATTTCCCAACTCATCGGACTCCCAACGACGCCTCGCGGCGTCTACCGCCTGGAGACCCCCCTAGGAGGTTGAACGACTAGGTCATATTCTGAGAAAGCAACCATCGTTCAACATATTTTCCCCTCCTCGCTCACTTTCAGACTCGTTTGCCGCCTGCATGCACTACACAACCTTCTGCATTGGTACTTTTTGTAATTAAATTAGAAATTTATGACAAACATACAGACCTTGCAAATGAAAGTAAGGCACAGCGCGATGCCACTAATATTTGCTAGAGGCACATAGTTGTGCCTTGATAATGCGTTTCTGCTGATTTCCCAGATAAACACACACACACACACACACACACACACACACACACACACACACACACACACACACACACACACACACACACACGCGCGCGCGCGCGCGCGCACACACACACACACAAATTTTAGCAAATTTTGTAGTAGCATTAATATAAAGGACGATAACAATTAGAATTGATATGCGCCGCTTCTTGTGTCGGGCCGCCCGATGACTGGTGAGCGGAGCACGCGATGGGTACTTACACTTATTATGCACATTCTCATTGCGCGGAGGAGCGTCACGGCTGAATTCGCAGCATTGCCATCAAACGTATGTTACATCCACCAACAATTTATGACTGCCGCCAGCATACGAATAACGACGGCGCTTGCGAATTTCTTGGAGCTGCCATCCATTGATGAAGGCAAATGCACGTTACATATTACAAAACATTTTCGGACAGACGTCGCAAGCACTTTGAGTGAATTTAATTACAATCACTACAAAAACATGGACAGGGGAAAAGGGAAGAAGGGGGGAGACCAAGAGGGCAAGAGTGACACGAGGGTCACGGAATCCAAGGCACGGTAAAGTGGAGCACACAAATAAATGGGGAACTAAAACATAACATGAAAACAAATGTGCCGCCATGAAAGCTACACAAATATCTATATGGCGCGCACGTGCACTCGCGATGACAAAGGAGCGACCCATAGAATGGCTCGTAGCGCCGACGAGGTGCGAGGCGGCCTTACATCAGGGGCATCGATAAACGCCCATGGAGATCGGCCTCCGCCAATATTTCACCGCGCACGTGAGATTAGGTGAGAACGCTTGTAACTAACGGTCGAGAATGCGGTGGCTTATTTTAAAGTAGCTACCGTGAATGCAGAGAAAGAAAGGGCCAAGAGGGCGGAAAGTTGTGTGCGCAACATTTCCCGTGTATTTTGAATTCGCAGCATGCACGGGCGGCGAGACTGCCCGACACTTCAAGGCCAAAGCTCTACCAACGTGTATCCATTTACACAATAATGTCAAGCCCCGCTATGCGCGAGCTCCGCAAAGTATACTTAGGTGTGGAAGGTGGGGCTTCATCTTGGGGTGTCACACGCCGAATTACCAAGATCGGACTCATCGGGTTTCGGATCCGCGACCTTTAGCGTATTAGGCGTGCGCCATACCGGCGCACCGGAGAAGAATGGGTGTCTCTTAGCGGCTTCTCACCAGTAAGTTCTAATCACGACATTACCACGCTCCCCCCCGGACTCTTCCCAAACTTCAGCCCGGCTCCGAAACCAATATGGAAGGTGGGGGCTCATCTTGGGACGTCACATAGGCGCAAAGCACATGGTGCTCGATTGGACGGGCAATTCGGTCCCCGACGTCGCAAATTGGGCATTGCGCCATTTCATTGAGTAAGGAATCCATATCGTGATAAAATACACAATTCAAAATGAGCTTGACGTTTGTTGGAGGGTAAAGAAAAGGTGGATGTGTGAAGCGAGTGCAAAATGACGCCGCATGATAAGCACCGAATTCATTCTGAATTGAGGGTCGTGTCGGCACAGCAAAGGTAAGCCATTAAGAGAGGGAGCATCCCTTTCGGCACCATTCGTGCCCCCCAAGTGGTAGGAATTTGTAGAAGCTTGTAGCTATGCTTGGGGGGGGGGGGGGGGGGGGCGTAATGGGGAGGCGGCGGATTGATCCACACACACAGACACACACATACCCACACATATACACCACACCAACCAACACGCACATAGACACATACGCATTCACACACACACAAAAAAAACTGCATTTTCTCGGTTCTCACCTACCTCTCCGAATCCAACACAAATCGCATTTTGTACCTAGTGCTTGAGTATTCTTACAGCGCGACACACATTTCCCAAAGACAATTTACAAAGGATCCAAAAAAACTCAACTAGTTTACAACACGCATCACCTGGGTATCCCAAGAGTGGTGCTACGCGTGTGCGGTTTGATTCAAGCACCATAAAACCCTCCGCAGTCTCTGCCGCCAATCCAAGGGACCGACCGCAATTAAGCACAGTCACAACATCGCCAAGCTATTCCAAGCTATTCCCCATACCCTTACTTGCCTCGGGCAATGCACTGTGCAACACGCGAGTCCCCTCCTACGCTCGTCTGAACATAGTTGCGCTCCACGTAAATTCTTCATGCAAATACGCCCCTCATTTGCACGCGACTAGCCCAAGCTCCAGCACATTACCAGAACGTAGCATCACAATTAGAGGGGACACAATAAGCGCCCCCCCCCCCCCCATTTACCTATTACTAACATGTCATTCATGAGATGTAAGAGGCAAGTAACACGTGCCCCACCTCATGGCCCGGGACATCACCAAGCACTATACACTCATGCATAGCGGTGGTTTTTATGGTGGTTATGGTGTGTCGGGCTGATTCTCGAGATTGCGGTAGGATTGCTTTCCCCCCGTTTACTGCGCCTGCAGCTCCTTGACCACCCGCTGGACCGCCACGAAGGTGCCCATGGACGCACACACGACGCCGATGGTCACCACGGCGCTGGGGACCGCGAGGTGGACGAGCCACGCGCCGATGCCGCCGCTCGCGCCGTTGTGCTTACCAAGGATCTTCATGTAGCACGCGGCGGGGAGGATGGCGGAGATGGTGACGGACATCATGGAGCCGATGATGGCGGCGACGTAGGCGAAGAAGGGCATCGCGAGGGCGACCACCGCGCAGGAGGCCATGAGCGTGGCTCGCAGGAGGCGGCTGACGGAGGTGAAGCGGTCGGGGGACCAGTGGATGGGGAGGAGCTCCTCCAGCGCCTCGGCGACGGGGGAGAGCATGAGGGCGAACTTGGTGATGGGGGTGATGACGGTCATGAGGGAGGCGATGGTGCCGAACACGCTACCCGGGTCCTTCGTCTGCGGGGTGAACCAGCCGGGGTGTGAGTGGCATGGGATGAGCGGTAGAAGAGAAGGGCGCTGAGGCGTTATGCGACCTCTATGTGATGAGATGGGGATTGTGATTAACGGAATTTGGATCAAGGAAAAACCTAAACCTGAAAACCCTAAATCAGAAGCCTTACAACCCACCACCGCTAAGCTGTGCTGACGTGCGCTACTCTGTGAGTGTTCACATGGGTGGTTTCTAAACGGACGAGAATTCTGAGCCTTTAGTTGCCCTCCTTTCCATACACCTAATTCAAAAGAACCAAACCCTAGAATGCTGCCCCGAGCCTCCATCACAAACCCAACTACTGCACAGGTACCCTCACCCACAGTGAGCACTTACTCCAATTGGGTAGCACCCAACGGGAGTCATGCTCGGTTACGATGCGAGTCTTCACACCGAACAACTCTAAGCCAAGGTGTGTGCAACATACGACCAAACATGTTCAGGTGCCGTGAGGAATGCGACCGAGATTTGGATGTCAACAGGGCATTGTGGATGAGCAGCGATGTTGACTGAAAACCCTAATCGCAGAAACCCAATCACAGCAGCACACATAACTAACTTGAAACAGCGTCCTTTCGCCGCCCTCAACGAGCAGCAGCACATCAACCAGCGCAGTCATCCAAGCGCGCAGTTTAAATGTTGTAAAATGTAAAATGCCCCATTAACAATCCGACGAACACGCGATAATACACAAACCCTAATTTGGAGGTACAGCAATAGACCACCCCTCACCGATTTTACGTGCATTGTGGCGTGCCATGAATTGTGTGTGCGGGTTATGAACATGTAGAACTGCAGGGTTATACTCCAGACTCAAACAAAGCCCTAGCCAGCAACCCTAAGTCATGATAATGGCGGGCCTCACCTGGATCGTCACCACCACGTTGTCCCCGACGTGCGTGCCGTACATCGCGAAGCCGATGACGGCGACGGTGACGTAGAGGATGGTGACGAGGCAGATGGAGATGACGAGCATGAGGGTGTACTGCGACTTGTCCGCCATGGAGGTGTAGAGGCTGGGGAACACCGCATGGCCGGAGTAGCAGAAGGCGTACATTCCGATGGAGAGCGGGATGCCGCCCAAATTGAGCATGCTCAGCTCGCCCCAGTGGTTGGAGGCCCGCGTGACGTCCACCGCTTCACCCGCCACCAGGAAGGCGATGAGCAGGGTGGACAGGATGCCGGCGGCGCTGACGTAGGAGAGGAGGGTGAGGTCGCGCATGAACATGGTTGGCAGGATGACGACGCAGCTGACGGCGACCCAAAGGGTTTCGGGGTCGAGCGGCTCCGTCCATGCCATGCCTGGCAGGCGGGCCAGGTGGGGGACCAAGTTGGCCAGGGAGTCGCCCACCAGGATGAGGAACTCGCAGCTGCACATGAACAGCTCAATGTACAGAATGATCTGTGGCGTTGGGGAAAGAGAAGGGGGAAGAGGGACATCAGTGGCACCGCATTAAGTGGAAAATGCGTTAATGAGTCGTATGAGGCACATTCTGGCATGGACACAAACCAACGCACTGCCCCCTTCTAATCGAATGCTAAATATGCACACAAGCGAGCCCAGAGCAAGTGAGAAGACCGTCTGGCGTAATGTTTATGGGGCTTTAATGCACAATCGAACAAAATATGGAAACTGAGTGAGACGTTCGTTTGTTTAGGAAGAATAACAGTGTGGTGAGAGCAATGGAGGCAGCAGGTGCGAGGGTGGGAAGGTGGCGCAGGGCTCTGGGCTGACCCATGCGCAAGATGGCCAAGTTGAGCGAGGTAACAGTAGGGTCGCGTAGTGCTTTGTGACATTGTCGCAGAGCTGGACAAAAACTGGACAGGAAATTGGTATGACTTGGATGAAAAAGGGAGTGGGGGTTACCGCTATGGCAACTCGCCCCGGGACTCCAAACGCAGCTGCTCCGATGTCTGGGTAGGTTTGGATGCGGCTGTCAGCGTCGATACAACGGCGGAGGAGGACGCCGGTGTAGGTACAGACGATGGCGTAGGCGACGAGGAGGCCGAGGCCGGACAGTCCCGCCTCGGCAATGGAGTACGGCATCGAGAGCAGCCCAACTCCCGCAAGAATGTTGACGGCGTTGAAGACAGTCTGGCAGAAGCTGCTACCCTCGACGATTTCAGGCTCGGTCGGTTTCTGTCGTGGCGTGAGCAACGCTGGTTATCGTCGCTTTGTCGCAGAAAGTACAAGTGGACGTTCGACCCTGTCGTTAGGGTTTCACAAATACATGGACTCGCGTACCTGACGTATGCTCGTGCCCGCCGTCTGAACGCTGGTTGTACTGTGAGCACGCGAGAGCTTCGGATACTCCGCGGCCTGGAGGAGCATAGTAACCAGCGATAGGGGGGTGAGAGCGAAGGGGGGCGAGCGAGTGCGCACGGAACGTACGAAAGCGTACAGAGGCGACGAGAGCGACTCGCTGCGTTCGTCCTCACCAGTCGTGGGTCCTCCTCGTCCTCCAGCCCGTAGAGCGAGTCTTCATCGTACAGCAGCATGTCATCCCTCTCGTCCAGGTCCGACTCTAACAGAAACATGTCGACCTCCTCCTCTGTCTCGTCGCGCGTCGACTCGCCACCCGTGGTCGCCGGGATGAAGTGATGGTGGTGTCCGTGAAGAAGGCGCGTGCCGAGGCCGGAGCTCATAGCGGGGGACTGCTGCGCCGTCGCCGCTTCGGGCGTGCCCCATCGGAAACTTCCAAAAATACCTAGCCAACGCCCAGGTGTAGGCTCTTGGGACCCCGGCTGCATATTTAGCGAACCGGGTGGGAGGCTAGCCGGCGCCTCCACCGGAGCAGCAGCGCCAACGCCGGGCGGCCCGCCGTAAACGGGCAGACTGGCCTGTGGTCGAGTCTGAGCCGCAAGACCAGCACGTTGCTGAGCAGCCACGGCACTGGACACAGGGCGATGGGTTTGGCGTCGCTGGCGTCTGGCACGTGCACCCCGCTCGTCTTCTGGCCATGGCTGGGACGGCAGTGGTCGGCCGTCAGTGACAGCGCTCCGGCTCTGCCAGTCGGCGGTGGCGCGCCACGACGCGGGCCAGGGCGCCGGCGCGTGACCCGTGTTGCCAGTGCTTCGCAAGGCTGTTCCGTGGGGGCTCAGACGGGGTACTACCCCCGCGCTCCCAGTGCTTTCAATGGATGCCATTCGAGCGTGACGGACGCCGGGGATGTGATGGGGTTGCGAGTTAGCGGGCTCAGACGGCCCATCGGACGAATTTCTTGGCGGCACCATTGCGCACGCTCAGCAGCACTCGCTGCGCCTGCAATGATATACGCAACTTTCGAAGCGTTCGGTAAACGCGTAAACCAATGAGAAGTTCAGCGTTTGTCACTGTTTCCAAGAGACTAGCTGGTTAGCACGCGACGGTGCAGTTGTGTTCCCAGTGCGCGGCAGGCGAGGTGCCAATGAGCGAGAAGGGCGCTGCTAACATTATCATCAGCGCCGTTTTCAGATATGACGTCTTCCTCTAAATGCTATTTCGGATATAATCCTCAGCCGGCGTCTATATCTAATTAGTGCTGCTTTATCTATTGTTTAGGGGAGACGTGCCTCACGTGCGGCGTCAGATCGGGGGTACAAGCATCATCCGCGAATGCGCTCGGATGTAATGCGGAGAAACGTACCGCCTGGAAAGAGGGGACGCCGATTCATTGCGCACGTGAATCACATGGGCTGACCTTTCCCATGACAGGTGCGGGGTAGGGAGAAATCGAGTTAGGGTCCGTTTGGGATGTTTGGCAAACCCTGTACGGATGATGGCAAACTTTGCTAAATAAATTTAATTTTGACCATGGGTAGCCCAAGAAACCCTCAGACTCGCACATGCAGTACACGCACCGTACCTGTATCACACACCGTTGTCAGGTCGTGGCATTACTGCTGCCGCCGGTAACGTACTCATGTAGTAGTCTGATCCGTTCAACCGCCCGAGGCTGCTGCTGCTGCTCGTCCCTATTACATGATGTTATTACAAATAAGAACTACCTACATGCTTACATTCACATCATGATGCGACGATTGTGTGTGTGTGTGTGTGTGTGTGTGTGTGTGTGTGTGTGTGTGTGTGTGTGTGTGTGTGTGTGTGTGTGTGTGTGTGTGTGTGTGTGTGTGTGTATGTGTGTGTCTGTGTGTCTGTGTGTGTTTGTTTGTGCTTCTCTTTGTGTTTTTGTCTATGTGTGTGGGTGTGCGCGCGCGCGCGCGCGTGTGTGTGTGTGTGTGTGTGTGAACAAGTTGTGCAAACATAGGCGTAGACACATGCGCGTGTATGTTCGGAATGCGATTTGTTACGGTGGATGGTGTGTCGTGATAAGGGCTCCACATGAATTTGTTTGTGAGAAATGGCATTGGAAGGGGCATCTCAATGTACCTCTATCGATTGCCATTTCCATGATTTTGTGACCTCTGGTCAATATTTATCCGTCTTTGTTTGTCCTCGTTTGTGACGACTATTGTCATATAACAAAATATGTAAGTATATTGTACATGTATTCGCTCAATACTTGTATATCCATGCTTTTCAGATGGAAGGACGTGCCGTTGTTACATCGCCACTGCAATAGATCGACGACACTGCTGGTTGTTATGTATTATCAATACCTCTCGGTACGAAAAATATGCTCACTTAGTTTGACATGCGTCAAGACGCTCTCGTCTAATTTCCCGAGACAAACATACTACGTCGACAGTCTGTTGAGACCGTTACGATACCCCTAAATCAAAACCATGAGGAACATGCGAGACATGATGGGAGCGCGCTAGGCTAGACTAATTTAGCCTAGTGCATTTGTGGAGGGACGTGACATGCACTAAACCGACTTCTCATTTTAAATTTCACTTCCTTAAAACGCAAATTAGTATGTTATAAGCACCCTCAATATCTCGCATTATCTGCACTTCCACTTGCATCATGCATTGATTTGGGTTAGTACTATGCTAGAGAGGCCAAGTGCCGCACTTGTTTCGGAGCGAGAGAGGATTTTCGGTGGGAGGGCGGTGTGTTAAAATTAGCGACGAGCTGGCGGGAAGTAACACCTGGGCCGGCAGGATGGGCCTAGGCACGTCGTTCGTTGTTTGGTACTCAACAATGTTGGCTTTGATTTGCATACCCGGAAATTAGTCGCGACGACAAAATCACCAACAGACAATCGCGGTTGCGGGAGCTTACGTCAATTTTTGGTATCGTAAGAGCGAGCGACAATGTTTGTTTCCGTGATGAAATCGCTGCCAAGCAATGACATGTTATAAAATACAACAAGTCGTGTTAGATAACTACCATATTCTCATCTTTTGCGTTCGACGTTATTGTTGTGTTGGAAGTCTTTGATTCAAGGTAATTGACCCAGAGGATGGCGCATCCCGGCGGCGCAGCGGCGGCGACGGCGGCCCCGGAGGGGTTTACTCTTGCATGTCTATCGGCACTCACCCTCATCTCGTGGTGGGCGTTGGTGACCCTATAGCCGTGCCATGCCTAGCACGGTTGGGGGCTACTAACCGGGGTGTCTCCGGCAGCTGCGATCCGCGCGATCAACAACTATCGGGAAGCTCGGTACCGAGGGCTTTTAAATATATTATATAGCGGGAGACCTTAGCGTTGGTAGTAATCTCCCACTTGGCCCATCCGATATGTTTTTTCGCGACTGAGTACCATCATGTAATCTCCGGATAAGGAGGCGGGGGTTAATCTGTGAAATAACTTTTAGCAAGGAGCATACAAACGTACAAACGGGTCAACGGTTTGTTGAGGGTGTTGGAGTTGGTGGCGAACAGCCGGAAAGCAACGCAAGGGAAGGGCGCTCGCTACTCGTCGACCGGCATTTTGACGTCGAGCTGACCCAAGGGGGGGGGGGGGGGGGGGGGGGGAACACGACACCAAGAATGAGGAGGAGTGTCCAGACGGGAGGAGCGGCGAGGACTGGCGGCGGGGATCCCCAATATCAACCGCCGCGGGAAAACCGTGTACGGGCGGTTTCGAATAATGTCCGTTCCCCCGCGGCCTTTCGGTTTCGGCAATGGGGACCATGCCTTACCTTATCGCCAACCGCTATTGCTAGGCACACCTGACATTTGAGAGTGCGAGCCCGCATAAGCGCGGAGGCTCGCACTCGATATAAGGGTGCTCGATGGACGCGTGAACAATGGAAGGGCGGTATAATCGCTGGCTCGATGCCCAACTGCTACCCGGGTACCACTGTGGAAAAAGCCGAGGAAATATCGGGGGAAACTATTTAGTGCAGTTTAGGAGCGCTAGCTTTTCTATCCGACTGTCTCCCCCCCTTCCCACCCCCCCTCCATGCCCTCGAGGTAGCGGGAGACCTTGACGAGGAGGATAGTCGCAACGGGAGGAGCGGCAACGACCTTGGGACGGGGCTTACGGGATGTGACGGCGGGATCGACGAGCGACAAAGTGAGAAGGTTGTCTTCCGCTAGCCTTTCCCATCCTATCTCCGGTAAGACCGAAGTCACGCGCGAGCTAGATTAGGCTGGCCCGTCGCCCCTCTCTAACACCGATCGGCCTAGCACTAGGCTGGTTGGCACCCCGTTTCGGTGGGAGGGAGCCGTGCATCGTGAAAGTCGAGCAGCAATTTCATTTTGCATATCTTGACAAGTGTATTTATTTTCAGATCTGTTTGTTTTGAATACATAACCATTTCTGTTGTTGCTTCTTAGACGGGGGGACTATGGCAATTACTATGGGTGCTTACAATTTTAAACCCCCGAGGAACGTCGCCACGCGACCATGGGAGAGATGTGTGTCGATAGGTGTACTTGCTTGAAGACTGTCTCTCAATCGTTCTTTTCAAGTATCCTAAATAGCATTGTATTTGACGGCGGTTTGAGAGCGGTCGGTATGGTTTGCCGATATTGTCATAATATAATTTCAATAACCCTTATTAGTAGGACAAGGGTGATACAATGTCGGTCTTGTTGGGAAACGCATTTCAAAGACTTCCCCGTGCGGCCGAGCTATGACCATACCGACTCCCCATCGGGAATAACTCGTTCGTGTGACCACCGCATCGACCCCATTGCACCCATACAACGACGACTTGTATTTAAATCGGCTCTACTATTCCCCATGTTAGCTCGAGAAGTTTGTTGACCGCCAATTGAAAGATGCGTGTAAAATCGCCCTTGTTTGGCCCCGCTACATCGAATTTCATCGATCCGTAACTATTTTTGATCGGAACGCAAATGGCACCTTACCATTGTTCATTGGGTAATAAAAAATGAATGAGGTCACTCGAATATATACACTTCTGCGTATTGGTAAGAAGATTGACTAGTGGAAGGGTGTAGAAAGCAAAAACATACATACATATACATACATACACATAACCAAAGCCACAATCATTAACACCGCCCCTCGGCACACATGCATGGCAGCATGGCTTGACCAAGCCCCGGGATTTGCACAAGTGAACATGACGGCAACTGAACAGTGTGTCTCAAGCGACGCATGTAATAAAACGGGCTAGACGTCGGTTGCAAACCGAAATGGTATCAGGGTGCACCTCTAAATTCCATATTATGGCAAAGAACGGTGATGACTAGCCGTGTCCTTAGTATTTCGGGGATTTAGCTTCGTTTTCCTTATATTAAATTCCGACTGTTCACAACCACCGTCACTCTTCATGATTTATATGTGATAGTTCCCTCCACAACGGCAATGACCTAACACAAGATGGGGGAGCCATCAAATACCGAGAGCCAGAGGAACGCCGGTACATGTTGTAAATCATTTTCATTTTTGCATCATTGTCATTCAACTCCTCAACTGACGGCCCACTTTGACGGATGTGTGCTTTTGCCATTGCTCTCGTCCTCGAAGGCTTCGCGACGAACCGACGTCGGCCGAAGATATTGCCAAGAAAAATCAAAGGTGTCGACAAGCCCCTCGTGGCTCACGTCGCAGTTGTGTGGACTGACGGTCGCTTTAGCAGTGTCGGCAGTCTTGACGCCACTTTTCAAATCCCCGATATATTCAATGTCATTACGGGTTTGCGGGCAAAACGTGCTCCATGAGAACACGGGTTGGTCGTCGGTCGTCGGACCGTTGACGGCCCAACAAGCTCCCTCTTTAAAGGCGGTAAAGTCGATTGCCTTGGCGTCAACCGCTCCCGTCGCCCGGCAAGTCCACCCCTTCGACGCCGCACTTCCCGGTAGCGGCTCGAGGTCGTAGCGAGCCGCTATGGCGTTCGCGGGACTCCCCTCCGATAGAGCGTCGGTCTGGAACCGGTTCAACCGCAACATCGACATGAAGCTCCCCATGTCATGTATCTTGGCTTGCTCTCTTGCCATGAGCTTGGCCCGAGGGCAAGTGCTGCAGCGGAGGCATCATGCAAGCAAGGTGGTCGGTCTTAGATAGTGCGTCTGTCAATGTGTACCTCGTTACTTGCACCGTTATTATCTCAAAGTTTAACTATGCACTGACTATGTAGACTGAAATTCACTTATCTGAATTCACGTATATGAAAAGACAATTCAAACTAATGGTTGGGGGGGGGAGGGTAGAGCAGGGTATAAAAGAAAATTACATATGCGAAGTTAATGTGATGCGGATTTTGATGCATGCGCATAATTAGTCCTTACATGTTAAAACTATTTTGCGTATCATCTTGTCTCAGTCATTATTCGTATATATAGTGTAATGATGACGACGTGGGCAATAATGAAGCGCTACCATTCATGATACCATATGTGAGACCGTTTCCATAATTGCACAACTAAATTATGGGAAATTATTTAACGCGAACACGAACCTACAATGCCTATAATTCAAATAATGTATATACATATTTGATAGTACATGCATTGTACATGTTGCAAATGTTCCCAGGCTGGCATATGATTTGATTGCATGTTCAGAATTTGCAATTACTAAAATCCCAGAAATTTCCGCACCAGTCAATTCACATGACATAACCGGCAAGATTTGGTTTCTATTGACTCAGTAATTCAATACATTTTCCTATGCAAACACACTTTCCAGATGCAATCGTTGTGCGTTTTGCCTCTTGCAGGCTCCGCATATTAACTTGAATAGTACTATAACATTCATGATGATGCAGCTCAACATTTGTCAAAATACGTCTTAGCAAGTTGCCTCAAACTTTTTCGGTGTTTTCTGCAATTATAGCAAATATTGCAGCTGACCATTACATCCCCGTACTCTCATGATACTAGCAAACGGATTTTAGGGTTTAGGGTTTGCCCATAAACAGACATCCGCTACAAATTGCAGCTCAAATTCTAAACTGTCGATGCCTCGATGATTGCGGATTACAAAATCATTTTATCAAATCAAGGAAAGTCATCGCAGTGCGTCTATGGGTTTGGAATTCTTCCCATCGACATTTATACGTTTAGTTACTGGATCACAAACAGATACTTCCCTGGAGTTCAATGCTAAACAATCAATTTAAATTTGAATAAAAAACAGTGAGTATAATTAAAAACGCAAAAAAATTCGCATACGCGTATTTTCCACTTCCACAAAAATTAATCTTACCTACATTACCGAATAAAAGCCCCAATACCTACATTCGCAATAACTAACCACCGTTCATTGCGAGAAGACACAGCTGCACAACCTGATGTGCGTGCTTTACCTATGGATGTCCTCGTCCGGTGGGTAGCCGGCCATTTTGTATATGCGAGGGAAGTATGGGACGTTGAAGGAGGGCCAATATCGGTGGTGAAGCAGGCGGGCGCTCATGTCCGCCGCCTCCACCGTCCCAGGCAGCTGCTCCAACACCCAAAGCACCTCCGACTTGGCGCCCGCCCGGAGGCGCTCCACGTCCAACAC
Organism: Tetraselmis chui; assembly: GCA_026401115.1. Classification (NCBI taxonomy): domain Eukaryota; kingdom Viridiplantae; phylum Chlorophyta; class Chlorodendrophyceae; order Chlorodendrales; family Chlorodendraceae; genus Tetraselmis; species Tetraselmis chui. The sequence goes on along the minus strand of JAPMLY010000206.1, from coordinate 153,094 downwards.
CATCCATTGGTTGTTGTAGGTGCCGCTGTTTTGGATGGCGAACAGTGAGGTCCATTCTCGACCAGATTTTGCCCCCAAGTTGGCCACCTGCCGTCACCCACGACGTCACGCGTGGGTATGAGCCCATACAATAAAGACAGGCATGACGCGCCGGTGAAGGGCCTCGAGCTCGAAACATGTTTTTATTAGCAGACAAATTATCGCCTCGCAACACTAATGCTTGCAAGTGGATGTAAGCGTTATTTGTGCTAAGAAGATAGGGTGGTTTGTTTGAAATGTTTCCATTTGCGTTCACACCGATTTGATCGACGCTGTAGCATTGACTTGATTTCGAACATAAAACCCTGAAATATGTCTCTGCCATCCTACTCGCGCGCGCGGGCGCGCGCGTGTTTGTGTCTGTGTGTGTGTGTGTATGTGTGTGTGTGTGGGGGGGGGGGGGTGTGCGTGTGTTGATGTCAGTGCAAGTAGGTGTGCGCGTCCGTGTACCAGACTGAGTTTTATTGTGTGTGTGTGTGTGTGTGTGTGTGTGTGTGTGTGTGTGTGTGTATGTGTGTATGTGTGTGTGCGTGCGTGTTTGTGTGCGTGTTCATTTTTCAAAGTATGCCTGTCTGTCGATATTGGGTTTTATTGTGTGTGTGTGTGTGTGTGTGTGTGTGTGTGTGTGTGTGTGTGTGTGTGTGTGTGTGTGTGTGTGTGTGCGTGTGTGTGTATGTGTGTGTGCGTGTGTGTTTGTGTGCGTGTTCATTTTTCAAAGCATGCCTGTCTGTCGATATTGAGTTTTATTGTGTGTGTGTGTGTGTGTGTGTGTGTGTGTGTGTGTGTGTGTGTGTGTGTGTGTGTGTGTGTGTGTGTGTGAGTGTGTGTGTGTGTGTACGTGTGCGTGCTTGTTTGTGTGCGTGTTCATGTTTCAAAGTATGCCTGTCTGTCGATATATTTATCTGTCAGTCATTCTGTTTGGCTTTTTGAGTGTCTGCCCAGCTACGTCGATGCGTTTCTTTGTCTGTCAGCCCGTCGTCCATCACTCTCTGTTTATCAACTATTATCTTCTTTGTTATTTTTCCAAAACCTACGGGTGACATGCATACACATACGCAACGACGGAATGATGGTTCGAAGTCACAAACGGTGTCTCTCAGTGAGGTATACGAACTACTTACACTTGATCACAAATCTGACACCGAATAAATGTCAGTCTGGTAACATGACTCCGGAGTCGAGAGGTGAATGAAAGCATGGCAGGGAGCGGTGGTGTGAATGGAAGGGGGGGGTGGTGACACCTGCACGCGTTGCCACATGAGTGCGCATTGTGGGTGGAGCGCATCGTAGAGGGTGCGGTTGTAGACGCCGTTGGTGGTCTCCAGGATCACGAAGCGGTCGGTGGTGTACCTGACGAAACACACGATACACCATCCATTGGTAGAGCGTCATAAACGCAAAGGACACATTCTTCTCTCTTGTTGTGATGGTACCCAACATTTAAGTAACGTGACATATTGCATATGAATACGATTGTTTATCAAATGGTAAATGGAGCAATATCGTAAGTAAATGTGAAAATGGTAAACGACGGCGTATAATTAGTTTTGTACCGTAGTGACGCATAAAATCACACAGTGAGGCCCTAAATATAACTACAGCGTGTAAATGAACAGGTCATGGTGGTCAGTTGCCCTCCAAAGTTGCCACTGCATCACTCGAAGGGTTGCCCAAAGGTACGGGTGTCAAACGGAAAGCAACAGTGATCACATTTAATTGAGACCAAGTAATAACAATATATCAATTGCGAACGGTAAAATGCAATTACATCGATTAGGACTGATACAAATGATTCGCAAATAGATGGGTAAGAAAGCAAGTTTTCTTTAGCCACACTGTTTATGAGGAAACACACTCATTTTCACAATTCGTGGTAAAGACTTTCTACTTACAATTTAGATCAGCACTGACTTTTATGTCATTTATGTAAATCAAGCCTGAAATGTGGCAATCGAAGGGAAAATAATTCGCCATACCAATCATCTTTGCTGTAGCCAGAGAAGCCCGGGCAGGAGGGCGCGGAGAGGGGGCCGGTGTTGGACCAAGGCAGGTCGTAAGTCTTCCACACTCGGATCATGTTGTAAAATGGGCGCCACGTCGCGTGACCCGCCCAGAACAAATCACCCTCGGCATCCCGCGACCCGCGACGGGCCGTCTCTAGCGCGTTCGTGACGTTGCTCGCCACCGATGTGAGCTTGATCATTGCGGAGCACTCCAGCCACTCGCCTCCTGCGTAGCCCTCCGGACCTACCTGGTATTCAAAGTTTGATGACACCATTCCGCTGCATTTAAGGAATGTTGTTTTGCGCCACTCGTTTTGAGACCAGTCGTGACCAAAACAACTTGAAGTGTCCTCGGAATCAGCAGCCACGCCACAGAGAAAACAATAGCAGAAAATGAAATGCGTGAAAATCATTATTGTGTTGTGTCGACGCCAAGATTACGAGGAGCGGGTTTTGACAATGATTTAGGGTTTTGGCTCGGAATTCATGAGGGCATAATATAATATGATAAGAAATAACGGCGTTTCCGACGTGTGCATATGCGATACACATGAATTGGGGAATTGGAATGGCGGGGGGGGGGTATAGGTTGCACATACACAGACAAACGCACACTATCTCAAATGTAAACACACTCACACATACATATACACACAAGCACACGACTACACTCACTCACTCATAAGCACAATCACTCACAAATGCAAAAATTTGCACACACTCACACACATACACATACACATACACACACTCGCAAACAAAATCTTCACACTCACAAACACCCCCCCCCCCACACACACACACACACACACACATACATACACACACACACACAACACACACAACACACTAACATCCAAATACACACAGAGACAGACACAAACGCAGATACACACTTTCACACTTGCACACACACGCAAAGACATACACACGCGCGCGCGCGCGTATTCGTCCATCGTCTCGGTAAGGGGGGCGCACCTTCCCGTGGCCAGGTTGGTAGTCCTTCCACACTGCGTTTCGTCCGTTCGACGCAAGAGTGGCGTTGTCGTATTGAGGAAATATGACGGTGAGGTCGTACATGTCGCCGACGGACTGCAGAGCGTAGAGCTCCCCCGCCGTCAGGTTCTGCCCCGCCTCAGCCGCCTCCCACAACCCCTCCACTACTCCGTCGAACTGCGCCATCACCAGCCCCATGCGACGCCAGTAGTCAGAGGAGGCGGCCTCCGCACGGATTCGCCCCCTCACATGCGCCTCTTGCTCCGCCAACCAATCCATCAGCGCGGGCGTCGGCTGCTGATTGTGAGTCTTCAGCTCATTTTTCCTGCGTTCGCACAGTTGCTATCTCATCATGCTTGAAACAAAACAGGTGCAGAAATTTACGGCGTGTGCCACAGAGTCACACAATCAGATTGCGCTTGATTGCAATGTGACTCACTTATCCTGTTTTTGATATTTATAGTTATGTGATACGAGTCTTATCATGGACTCAGAACAGCCTCGGTTGTGCTCTCAATAGTGCACTCATCAACATGACCGGGAGGGGCACTTTAACGGCACACGTGCTTTATGGGATTATTGTTTGTGATTGACATCACAGCAGCGCATCATTCATTGTCTTAACATGATATGAACTCTTTATCACACTGATTGTAATGCTGCACAACACAAATAATGCAAACAAGACACCCAAATGTAATGTAACAAGTCAGCGCATTCTTCGGCAGCGATCATGTAAGTAAAACAATTATTTCTTCAGCGAACACATTTTTAAAAAATGAGGCATAGAATGGATATGATAGATACTCCAGGCTTTGAAGAGTGCCTTGGAACAACACCTCATCAACTCTCATCAGGCAAAGCCAAGTCTCTGCCGTGTTCGGAAAAGCAACACAGGAAACCAACGCTCTAAATTTTCAGTCATTTCGCGAATCGGTTTTTGCGTTTATTCATAGATTTTATATGCACCTCAGAGTCAGAGGGTCAGCAAAGAGCACTCTCTTCACTTGCCCATTCCATGATAACTACCTGGTCCGCAGTTTACTCGCGATGTGTTGAGAGGCGCAGTAGCGCAGCGCAATTCTGATTGGCAGTAATTAGGGTTTCAATAGGTTTTTATTTACGTAGTACAAAGGACCACATTCAATTGTAATCAATTATGGGGTCCTTCCTTAGAGCCCACTCGCAAGTTTGAGTGGTCGCTTCGATGATACCGTCGCAACGCGCAGCAGGTTGGGATGGGGCGTGATGTGGTCGTGCCTGTAGTTGGTCCAGAAGTGATAGATGCGGTCGGCGGTGAAGTAACCCTCCGCGAAGCCCACCGCCCGCGCCTGTAGCGTCTCCGACACTCTGGGGCCGAGATTTCCTCCGCGCACCACCCGCACCTCCAGTCGGTCCCAACCCGTTTCCTATGCGCACAGTCGGTCGACAACCGGCGTCAGAGGTGTGAGCGCAGGCACAGCAAAGGCTTCCTTATTCTAACCATGGTGTAGTGAAAAGGAAGCGAGAACTGCCCGGAACCCATCCGAGCCGTAGGTGAGGTGTCGCCAGCGTGGCACAGCCTTCACCCACCTCGTACTCTCGGTAGTATGCAGCCCGGACGATATCGAGCGGAGAGACGTCATCGCTGCTGTGCTGCACCTCCGCCACAAGTCGCCCGTCACTGGGGTTTTCCCGCACAGCAATCCAGCAGGGTCGGCAGCTGCCCGTCGAGGCGGAGGCGTTTGCGAGCGGCATCGTTAGTGCTGACGTTGCGATTACGACGCAGAGAGAGATGAAGTGCGCAACGCTCGCACCGCCGCCCCCCCTCCCCGAGTTTTGTGTCACCAACGCGGGCGGCATTTCGACACAGTGCCGCAGTTCGTCTGAGACTTGCCAGTGCACTTTGAGAAGGTATTCAGTTTTCGAAGTTGCTGTATCTGTATGGTTGAGTCTGGAGTTAACATCAGGCGGGGAGTTTCGGATGTCAATCATCCGCCGCGCCACACAGGCGTCACCGCTGCTGTTGATGGTATATCGGCTACCTGCGAGTACTCGTACAATGTGATGCTTATTCGGGCTATATTCGTATCAAATATAACAGCATATGTGTAATGAAAAATATACTTTTTACAAGAAAAAGCAGTGGATGCCATATGGAAAATATATGTGTAATACACTCCTCCACAAAAGTCCGGACATGCATAATGTTAAGCATAAGCTAGTCAAGAACACGCTCCCCTCTCACCACGTCAAGCACGACGATACCCGAGTACCACCCAATTGTAGGAGAGCCGAGAAGCAAGCAGGAAGCCGCCATCCGGGGTGGTTAGACCTCAGCTTAAGGCGGGTATTGTCGGTGGAGTTTGTCGAACTAAGCCCATAAACTCCCGAGAAATTGTCTGAGAAAAGTAATTCATAACAAATCGACTTGTGGGAGTTAGAACTCCGGAGTAGGTGCGTTCGACGCGCATTGAAAAGACGCCTCCAACGAAACCTGTTTAAAATAGTTTTGACCATATATGAGTAAGTTATGATTGCTTGAACATTGTGGCCGAAAGCGGCTTGCCCTTGGGTTGTGCGCATATCGGTGGTAAGTCTACATACGCGATTTCTTGCGTTTCCCCCACAGCGGCTTGCCCAACACCTCCTCCCTCCGTCGCCTATGCATTATATCCGTCGCATCAACGTTCATATTGCGGCGTTGTGCGCCCGTTACTCTTTTCGTCTACCAAGCACGGCGACTGTTTGAAAGAGCGTGCCGCACGGGTGCGGGCGCGATAACCCCAAGTACACATCCCCGGCAGTGTTCGAACTCGCCCCTCGCAGTTGCCGGTGCGTTCCATTTTGCGAACAAAAGCATTGCATGGGATTTCAGGACATTTGTCAATAAAATCGACGCATGATTACATTTTATACTTGCGAAGGTGCGAAATCTGGTCCGGACTTTTGTGGAGGAGCGTATATAATGTGTTTTTGGCGAGTATAGTATCATCGTCAATGTAAAAAGCTCACTTGGATAGGAATGTCATAGAGTGAAGCGATGTTGATTACAAGAAAAACAGCATGAGCACGGACAGGAAAAAAAAGAGCGATAACATCAATGTATTTATCAATGACATTACTATCTTTGCATGTCCATATGTTCATCCATCCATTCCATCCATTTATGTCAATCTACTTTTGTCTATATGCTTATCCATATATTTATACATGACATTCCTATCGAATTATTATGCTTTTGACGATACTCGCCAAAGGCACACTCGCAATACATTAAGGAAGTATCCGTACTCATTTCTAGACGTACACAAGCATTTCGGGTCCAAGCACTTTCAAGCGTAGCGAAGCACAGTGAAGGGGCACATTGCACCTGGCACCTTCACTCAGCTCCAGCATAGGGAAGGGTCACAAGGTTCGATTAATAATATGCATGTCCAAGTATATATACATATATATTCATATACAAGTTATTTGTAAATGGATAACAAAAAGAACATCATGAGCACGGACATGGAAAAGGGGAGGGGAAAGATAAGGGCGCCATAAATTCATAATGTAAAATAATTATCGATTACAAAGAAAGTAGTGGAATCACCGGCAAAGAAGAACACAAAGTAGGTACATAAGCCTAAGCCCTTGGAGCAAGAAGGCACGTAACATCAAATGCACAGCCCTTTTACAAGGCATCACGACGAAAGGAACCATCGTGCCATGAAGAACCACAAAAAAGCGTTGCATGAACTCGCGACGCACATCCCCAAGAAATCGACGGAAGGGAATAGATGTAGACCGCCGCACAAACTCCTTCATTCCTGCATAACTATCATATCGCAAAGAGCGAGAGTCGGCCGCACCCATGCTTGGGAAGCGTCGAACAACTACCAAGCTGGCCAAGCGATCAACAGATCAAATGCCATAGGAGCTAACCGATCCCCGTCCTCAAGAGCAAAGGGGTAATAATCATGAACAAACTAAATAGAAGGCGTGCCAAGGGAAAACGAGGTGCGGAGGTCAACATCGACCTGCGCTTGTTGAGCCCCCATCGCCACACTGCCAAAAGTCGGAACCGAACCCCCCACAGTCGGAACGTCGCAATTCGTGCGCGCGCGAGTGATAGTAACATCAACAACCAAATGCTTATGTGGAGTCGCAAAATCCAGCCACGTTATCCCCATGGCGACCTCGAGAGGCCCCGGACCCGATTCGGCGAGCCTCCAAACGCAAGTCCCTCCCCTTAATTACCCCCGCCTCAGCCATGAGCTCCTCCAAAACATGAATAACGCGATCACGGAGCCAAATAATATAATGTGAGCAAGGGCAACGGGGGATGGGGTCCATAAGCATGAGATCGGCGTCTGCTCCCCTGACAAGGAAAAAGACGAGGTTCTAGAGTAGAAGCCAGAGCCGCGGAGAGCACCCGGGGACTCATTACATCGCGGACACTTCCGGACATGAGAAGCGTGGCCCGGGGTGAGGCCGAGCACCCGATGTGCCGCCATCATGTAGCAATCAAAGGGAACGTGGAAGCTAGACTCATGCGAAGCAAAAAAACATAGCCAAGACCCCACGCGGGTTTCCGAAACAAGACGCACATAATCCGGGGGTTAAGGATCACAAAATGCCAAGAGATCAAGAAAAGCGCGAGCCTTAAGAGTGCGCGCAATATCGTGTTGGATGTGCCATTCGTATCACTTGGGCGGGTAAGAGCATCGGGGGTCGGGACTCGTAAGCAAGTCAAGCGCGGGGCTAGCGCAACCGGAGAGGCGACAATTGCTGAGGGAACCAACTCCACATCACGACCCACGTCATCCGAAAGATCTTGGTCAAGGGTAGTGGCCAAAACCGTGAGATGAACATCTGAAAACCCACCCGCCCGGGAGATAGTGGCATCGGACGCGTGAAACTGTACTGCCCGATAGGGTAGAGGTAGCGACTGTACCGCCCGGTAGGGTGGAGGCAACGACATAGGTCAATAAGGATGATACCGCATAAAAGACATAGCGACTCGGGACTCGTATTCAAATGAAATGAAATGAAATTGTTTCCAACAATAAAAGTATAAACCGGTTGTTGTCTCTGGGCCCCCCCGTTCAACGCCAGTTATTTGTGGACTTGTAAGCTGGAGTAGACCATAAACCACTTATCCCAACCTCTCCATTGGCAGTGACGATACCGTCCAGATCATACAAGTAACCGGGATTTTTTTTGGATCTATACGTATTTTTTTGGATACATTATGAAATAAAAAGTGTCGCTAGTCTCCACGATACGCGGCCTGCTCCAACCGCTGCGGGGTCAACAAGGCTTTTCAGCTTGAGCTAGTCGAGTCGAACCTGCCTTACCTCGGCTCATGTGCGACTCCGGTCGTGCCGGAGCCAGGGGGGAAAGGCAAGTGAAAAAACCCCCTCGCTCAGGTCGTCGTCGGTCCCGTCTCTATCCGTGCTCAACCCCGCCCGAGGTATTTGCTGCTCCTCCCGACGGAGCGCGCCACCTAGCCGAGTTTTCTCTCCTCCTTCGGGGGCTGAGAAGAGAAAATAACTAGGCTGCAGACGGTGTCCGGCTGGCTCTCCTGCCTCCGAGCCAGATTTTCTCTTGTCCCTTGTCCTTGTTCCGTCTGTTTCCAACATATATATGATCGCGTTGTGGCCGTCCTTACCCTCCCCCGGTGGTTTCCGTTGTCAGGGGGCCGCCTTTATGAGCAGTGTGCCGTTACGATAACCCTAGGCACAATGCTTGAGGCAGCCTATCGATAACCGGGTACCGACTAGGGAAGGGGTTGGAAGGACACATGGATCGAGTCGCCATTCCTCAAAGATGGTGGGTACGGGAATTTTTCCAAAAACCCCCCGGACCAGGCTTTTCCAGCGGCGGGGATCTTAAGGACCGCCGCCGCCAGACCGTGCCGCTCCTCCGGCTGCAACCCACCTCCGTCTTGCGTAGCTTTAGGCCTCGCCCCCGGGGGAGACTTAAGGCTCTCGAAGGGCTGACGACTGCTAGCGAGCGCCGTGCCCCAACGCTACTCCCCAGCTGGCCGCCGCTAGCTCCAACACCCTCGTCCCTCCGCCGATCCGTCCGTACCCTTCTTCGCCAAAAAATATTTCGCAAACGCCGCCCCCGCCCCATCGTCGGGAGAGTATCTGCGAGTATTTAGTCGTGGAAAAGACATATCGGACTGGCCGAGCGGGAGATCCGTGTGCCGGTGTACGGAGATTATGTTTTTCCAAAATCCTCCGTACCGGGCTTCCCGACAGCTGCTGATCCCGCGGATCGCAGCTGTCGGTACCTCGTTTAGTCCCCTACCGTGCCAGGCATGGCACGGCTACAGGGTTACCAGCGCCCACCGCGTGGAGGTAGAGGTAGGTGCCGACGGGCTTTCAAGCGCACCCCTCTCCGGGGCCGCCACCGCTGCGCCGCCGGCGAGCGCTTCGTATTCACTCATAAGTTTGACGAGGGTCGCGTCGAATGAAGCGGCGTAATGGGCAAGTTTAGCATCTAGCGCGAATGACGGCACGTTGAGGCCCCCCAACTCCGCGGGGGAAGAAAGTTGACGCGTGGCGCAATTAATTTGATAATGTGTTTGTACCTCCGGGGAAACCCAAAAGATGCGAAAGAAAGCATACCGAACAACACTATCTGCGGTAACAAGGTACGGGCGACAAACATCACGAAGGATGGGACGGAGCAAAAAGCCGTAGCTGCGTACCGCACCTGTGATCATGAAGCAAAAGGTCGAGTGCGAGCCTCCAAAGTCCGATGCAGATAATTCCACAATTTTGTCCAATACTTTTTGTTGCGGCGCGACCAAGTCTTGAAGCCAAGAATGGGCGTAGTTGATATTGTGGGACATCGGGGGTCCATCCGACATCGAGAAGTCCATCGCAAGGGGAGCGCCTAGGGTCCAAGTACTCTCTCTCTCTCTCTATTAAACCATGCAAACACAGTTAGTGTGGAAGATAACGTACGCAAACGTAGTTACAGTCACAGTCCCGCAAACGGAACAGTTACGGCGACAACCAGCCTACAGGCGTGGTGTCGGGACAACAGAAGTGAGTGAGCTGTAGCCTAGCGACAGCTCTGTACCGAGTCAAACAGTTTATCGGTATGTCCGATCTAGACATGTACTAATCATATCTAGAATAGCTTACAGTAGCTATCTGCAATTAATACGTATACGGTATTACTTACAACACTCCCCCTGAAGGTAGCTACGGGATGAAGCGTTGAATTGGGTCTTGTCCTCCAAGGATCGCACTTCGGTGTCTTGCTAGTGCAGGTCATGGGAGGGGTTTGGTGAGCATGTCAGCCACCATCTGGTCAGTGGGGAGGTACCTCAACTTGATGGTTCCTTGTTCCACGTGGCCTTTGAGGAAGTGCCACTTCAGACCGATGTGCTTAGTCTTCTCGCTGACCAAGGCATTCTGGGAGTATGCAATGGCGCTTTGGTTGTCCTCCCAGATGGTGGTGGTTTCGGTGATGGGGGAGTTGAAGATTTCCCCCATGAGTTGTCGGAGGTGGAGTCCCTCCTTGGTGGCGTCGGCCGCAGAGTAGTACAAGGCTTCACACGTGGATTGAGCCACACAAGTATGTTGTTTGGACTTGTAACTGACTGGTCCGCGTCCGAGGGTGAAGAGATAGCCGGAGCGAGACTTGCGGGTGCTGCTGTCGTTGGCTCAATCAGCGTCGGCAAAGCCTGTGAGTTGGAGGCTGTGGTCCAGGCCCCCCCCCCAACGTCAGGCGCATGTCGATGGTGCCATGGAGGTAGCGGAGGACCTTTTTCAGAGCCTGCAAGTGTGCCTCGGTGGGTGAGGCTTGGGCAGACCCCAGGATACTCAACGCCGTGGAGACATCGGGGCGTGTACAAACGGCGGCGTACTGGAGGCTGCCCAGGAGGCTAGGGTAGACGTCCTTGGCCACTCCAGCGAGAGAGGGCGAGTGCAAGTGTGCAAGGCCGGCGAGGAAGCCCGGGTCCATCGGAAGGGACGACGGCTTAGAGTCGGACATGCCGTACTTGGCGAGGATGTCGCGCAGGTACTTGGACTGGTCCAGCGAGATTGTGCGCTTGGAGCGATCGCGGGTAATGTGCATGCCGAGGAGTTGGGAGAGGTCGCCGAGGTCCTTGATCTTGAACCGTGCTCCGAGTTGGGCTTTGAACGAGGCGAGCCAGATGGCATCATTGCAGGCCGCAGGAATGTCATCGACGTACATGGCGATCATGGCGAAGACGTGGCCGATGCGAAAGATGTAGATGCACGGATCGGAGACGCATTGCTGCCATCCATGGTCGACGAGCCACGCACGAAGTAGCATGTTGAACTCGCGGGGGGACTGCTTAAGGCCGTAGAGGCAACGCTTGAGGTGGCAAGCCTTGGACGTGCCATCGGTGAAACCGAGGGGCTGGCGGATGTACACATCCTCCCGGATGGGAGCGTATAGAAACGCTGTGTCGATGTCAAGCTGGCAGAGTTCAAGGTCGCGGGCGGCTGCGATGGTTAGGAAGAGACGCAGGCTGGCCATGCGGATGACCGGGGAGAAGGTCTCCGTGTAGTCCAGTCCAGCGCGTTGACTGCACCCCTTGGCGACGAACCGCGCTTTGAAGCGGGAGACGTCGCCGGCTGTATCCGACTTGACCTTGAAGATCCACATGCTGTTAACGACCATGCGGCCGGGGGGGAGGTCCACAAGGTCCCACGTGCCGTTGCTGATGAGGGAGGAATACTCCTGTTGCATAGCGGCTTGCCATTGGGGGGCTTGGGCGCTGTCCAGTGCAGCCCGGTAGGATTTGGGTTCCACACACTCTCGGGCGGAGAGGAGTGCGATGGCAGTAGGGGACGCGCCGGCAGGTGTGTGTGGGGGACCAGTGACAAGGTCGGGGACGTGAGGGTGCTCAAAGATGTCCTCTTGAGCTTGGCCTTGTTCAGGATCACAACACGCCGTTACGAGGGTTGGTGGGTAGTCGGACAAGTGGGCAACCATATCGCCGTAGCGAATGGGGTGGGAGCGGAGCCGAGCATGGCGAGGGGCTGCCGGGGGGGGTAGGGGTGTGGGTATTGTGAGGTCAATGGGGTGGGATAGGGGTGAGGCTGCGGGTACGTTGTCCGAAGAGTCGGTGATGGTCGAGTCGACGGCGGGTTGAGTGTCGAAGCCTGGGGTGTCTTCCTGAAAGACAACATGTACGGAGGTGGTGATACGACGCGTTTCCGGATTGTAGACACGATACCCGGGTGCGTCAGGGGAATAACCCACCATGACGCCGCGAAATGCTTTTTCACTGAGTTTCCGACGTTGTTTGTCAGGGACCTTGGCGAAAACGGCGCAGCCGAAAACGCGGAACTTAGATGCGTTGGGCACCGACGACGTAAGGAGTGTGAGGGGGACGCCCCCATTGGGTCCGACCGAGCGACTGTACGTGCGGTTGCGAAGGTACACAACCGTGCTGACAGCACACGACCACATGGAGTTGGGAACGACCATGTTGTGGAGCATCGCCGATGCATTGTCCCGGATAGTGCGCCAGGGACGTTCGGCCTTGCCGAGCATGTGGTGGGCGTATGGGGCAGAGAACTGCACCCCGACGCCGAGGTGTGCGCACATTCGGCGAGTGACAGCAGCTTCAAACACAGAGTCAGAGTCAAACTTGAGGACCGGTGCGAACGCGCCCGTCCGGGAGTGATGGCGGGCGTGCATGTGTTTGATGTCCAAAAGGATGGTTTCCAATTCCGAACATGCGTCGTCTTTAGACTTAAGGAACCGCACCCACATGTAGTTGGTGTGGTGGTCGATGACGAGCAAGCAGTAACGGAGTCCATGTGGGGAGGGGACATTGACCGGGCCCCAGAGGTCGGCGGACAGGTTGAGGAGGGGGTGGGAGGGCTTCGCGCAAGCTGCTGTGTTGCGTGGTGCAGCTGTGGCTTTGTGAAGTAAGCAAGAGTCGCAAGAAACTTTGGTTACAACGCTAGGTAACACAGGGCTAGTCGGGACACCGTGAGTATGCTGGGCCTGAATTTGAGTTTGCATCCAGCTGACACTAAGTAGTCTGCCGATACGCTGTGCGGAGCGAGATGATAGGTCAGGGGTGTAGAGTGCATACACAGTGCGGTGAATGAGCTGGCCAGAGGCGAGTCTGACAGAAATCCGCACGGAGCCACTGCCCTTAACGTCAACGCCGACACCGCCCACGCGAGAGGGAGCGGAGGGGGGCGTGAATTTCACGAAGTCATCTCGGAACGCAGTGAGGTTAATCGAGCAGGCAGAATCAACGACCCAAAACTTTGACAGGTTACGACCCGGGGCGAGGGAAGAGGAGAATGCCACAGAGCTAAACGGGAAACTCACCTCGTCGTCAGCGTAGTCATCAGCGCAGTCCTCGAGGGTGGGTAGGCAGTCTGTGTCATCGGCGGGGGCGTCGTTGGCAGGGACGTCGCTTTAGCAGCGCAGCGGGAGCAGAGGGGGTGCTGTCGGCGGCGCCGTACTTTTGGACTGTCAGCCTACGCTTGGCGAGATTCCACTTAAGGATAGCGTCATCTGTAGCAGTGCAGGCGGACATGAGGTGGTTGAGGCTGCCACAAACGCCACACTTGTTGGGTCGATGGCCGCGAGGGTGACGGTGTGGTGGGCCTCGACCGCTGTGCGAGCCGCGGCCCGCAGCAACGAACGCGGAGATGGGAGGTGGTGATATGTCCGGAGCGGGAGTGTCCGGAGCAGTGTCGTCGTCCATGTTGTGCGCAAGGTGTAGAATGCTAGCCATCACTTCATCAGCCGACATGATGTAGTCCGTGTCAAAGGCGTTGATGACGCATTGCTTCGCTTGACCGTGTGGGCCGCTGCTGGAGATACCGCGCAGCATGAGGAGACCGAGGTGGTGGGGGTGGATGGCAACAGAGCCATCAACCAATTGGCATGTGTCGTTGTAGTCGTCAAAGGTCTAGCGCATGTAGTGGACATAGTCACTGAGTGACTGACCCGGGCGCTGTCTGACCGTCGGGTTGTCCATGAGAGACAAGGAGCGAGCAAAAGACCGGCAATCGAGGCGTTCACAAAGGATGTCCCACGCGGCAGCGGCGCAGTCAGGGCGTGCAGGAGAAACGCATTTCATCGCTTGGTCAGCGCGCTTATTCGCGCTGGCTGCATGGAGTAGCAACGTGTAGGCGTAGTGTTGCGCTTGTTCGTCGAGCCAGACGCCGGAGTCGCGGATAGCCAGTTGTGGAATGAGGTATGCGGCCTTGATGGAGAGGAAATTAAGGAAGGTCCTCTTCCATTGCTTAAAGTCCGTGGTCGGGCACATGACGGGGACCGACATCTTCATGGACCGGTTGAGGGCGTCCTTGTCGAAGCCGGGAGCTTCGTGTGCCGCCCGGTTGATGACCACCGGGTCAATAGTGGGGCGACGACGACCACGGGTGGCGGGGTCGCCATGTTGGACTGGTGGAGAGTGCCGTCCATGAAAGGGAGGAGGCGGGCCACCGGGAAAGGGAGAGCGGCCGGCCATGGTACGCGGCGGGCCGTACGAGTGCGGGTGGTCACGGTAGGGGGGGACGAGGTGAGAGGGCGCCTCCGTGAGATGTTGGCCGGGGTGTTGAAGGGAATATCCGGCGGGGGGGAAGGGGGGAGGTGGTGGGAGGTGATCAACCCGGATGGCGTGACGCGAGGGGTCGTGGTGCGCGTCGGCACGCGAGGGCTCGCGGGGCGCATCGTGACGGCGTTGTGCGACCGGGGTGTCGCCAACAGGAGTTGCAGGCGTAGCAGCAGCAAAGACTGTTTCTGCGTCCGGGGGTGCGTAACCATGGTGGGGATGGTTAAAAAGGTGAAGGGGGTGGCCGTCATGGCTGTCCCGGACGGGTTCGAAGGGAGCATCGTGGCGGCGCTGAGCTACAAGGGGGTGCGGATTAGCACCCGCAGCAGCAACAGCACCCTCGGCCGACTGCGAGTCGAAGCGAGCTGTTAAGTGCGCCACTTGCGCAACGAGCAGTGCGAGAGTGTCCGGGGGGTGATCGATAGTGCTCTGCTGAGAGCCTGGGTCAGGGGAATCAACAGGTGCAACAGGCGGGTTTTTCTGCGCCATTTCGACAGAGGGCGAAAAAAAGAAGAGCTGGATAAAAAACAGTTTTAAAATCGCAGTTTATACTGGCGATACCGCCGACTACAAGTTGAAAGTACTAGGTGTGTATAGAAACTTGCCTTCTGCGGGAGAACTGTCGATCGCAGCTCGCCGAACCAGGTTGTCGCGCGTGAGTGACGTGAGGCGAGGGCCCATAACCTATTAAACCATGCAAACACAGTTAGTGTGGAAGATAACGTACGCAAACGTAGTTACAGTCACAGTCCCGCAAACGGAACAGTTACGGCGACAACCAGCCTACAGGCGTGGTGTCGGGACAACAGAAGTGAGTGAGCTGTAGCCTAGCGACAGCTCTGTACCGAGTCAAACAGTTTATCGGTATGTCCGATCTAGACATGTACTAATCATATCTAGAATAGCTTACAGTAGCTATCTGCAACTAATACGTATACGGTATTACTTACAACACTCTCTAGCCATTCTACATTACGCGCCTGCCATTTGTAAGCTAGGTGTGAAACAAGTTGATTCCTAAAAATGTCAAAATCTGCATCTACCCCCGCCTCTACGTCATCATAATGCTTTGCCTCCATTTGTGATACACACACACACACACACACACACACACACACACACACACACACACACACACACACACACACACACACACACACACACACACACACACACACACACACACACACACGCACACACACACACACACACACACACACACATAGTGAAAACGCACCCGCACACACTCTCTTACACGAGGATCACACAGCCGCACTTACACACTCAGGGCGCTTCATTTCATTTTTGTTCCCTCAATTGTTTTCGTTATCGTTCTTGCCGAAATTGAATGTAGAACAATTCCGATCAGCGGCACTATTCCACGGCCTATTCCGAATTGACCCTAAGTGGCAAAGTATATTCTTATCTATTATTCAAATGACACCAAGAATGTCTGTGAAATGCATTATATATGGAAAGCCGGTTGAAACATGTTCACATTCACGGTGAGTTGAAAGGGCGGCATGCAGCTCCGGGCTTTAACCATTCTACCTCACGTGCCTGCCCTTTGTAAGGTAGTTGTGAAGTTGATTTCAATAAATGTCAAAATCTGCATCTACCTCCGCCTCTACGTCATCATAATGGTTTCCCTCCATTTGTGATAACCCGTATCGCAGAGCACACAAACACCTACTACCTGAAAATGGCTGCCATCGTAACTAGACCACGGACGGCCTAGCACCTACGGGTTGTCGTTCACAAAACCCCCCGAGTCCCTCATCCGTCTTAATATGTCGTCAAACATGGGCTTGGGGATCCTTAAGGTCGCGCGGAACTCGTCGTCAAAAAGACACGCCGACATCGTTAACGCCGGGGTGCTAGCCGTAGTCCGTCCACGTCCACTAGTAGCTCTGCCGGTAATCCCGCGACCACCTCGTTGCATCGGTGAAACGTTGTCCCCCAAACCACCGTTGCTTCTCTTCCTGGGTTCCGTACCAAGGCCTCCGTTTCCGGCCAATACGGCAGCGGCGGCGGCGGCCCACGGACTGACGGCCGCGGGCCTTCTGCGAGGCGTTGGCTTCTACACTAAATAGTAGCGTGGCCGCTCCGCACGCGGCCGCGACCGTGAGGTACTGCCGTTGTTTCACCATAAATATAACCGAATAGCGGCGCTAGGGAGGGCACGACGGTTATGGTGGGGAGCGCAATGGAGTTGTTTGGGGAGGGCACGACGGTGATGGCGGGGAGCGCAATGGAGTAGTTTGGGAGGGCCGCGATTTCAAAAAAATTGAAAAAAGGGGACCAAAGTCAACTCATTATCCGGCAACGAAATAGCGCGGTACGCCTGACTTCAGTTCAGCGGCTCCCGTACACTTGAGTTCCCGGTATAGGCAAACTCAAGTAAGGCTCATAGGACACGGGCTCCCGCGCTACCGTCCCGCCGTACTAACAACCGGTGTACCGGCCGTCTCCACGTCGGAAAATTATCTATCTCGCGCGGTGCGTTTACACCGGTTCCCGGTGTAAATAATTCCAATGGGGGTGGCAGGGGTACAGGTACCGCTGCCACCCCCTCCTTCCCGCCCCGCCGTACTAATTTTTGTCCCAGTACTGCTTTTTTATTCCTTCGAGGTCCTCTAACTCGACCATTTCGCGCGTCGGCTCGCCATCATCGCCGCGCCAGACCAGCCGTCCAACAGGCGGAGCAACTCTTAACGGACCGGCGCTCACAACTAGTCAGAACTTTACGCTTTGTCGCAGCCTATCGATCGTCATAGCGACATGCCATATCCCATTCGGTGAAGTTTACGCGGTTCCTCCGCTACATCGCGCGGGTCGTCAGCACCACCCCCGCTCGTCGATCCTTCGCGAAAAATGTCGGAGTCCCCAACTATTCCCGTTCCCAACTAAGATTGGGTTGGCAGGGTTGCGATGGGGTGAGATGGCAACAGAAGTTATGAATTCGCTGCGCGAGTCTGCATGCTTTCTTGCTATCTGCTGTCGCTACGGCTACGTGTGCCTAGTATTTTCAGTAGCGCGGGAGCGCTACCGGGGTAGCGATTTTTCGCCTCGTGTCATATGACCCCCTTTTTAAGATTATCCCGGGATAAATAAAGTACATAAAGTAAAATTCGAGGCTTTTGATCGGTCTGAGATTTGCGACGTGGCGGCCTGTACACCGTGAAATAGTACGGCGGGACGGCAGAGCGGTAGCGCGGTAGCCCGTGTCCTTTGAGCCTAATCTAACAAGGGATCTTATCTGACTATGTGTGACCTAAATCCCAGCAGTATTTACCAATATGTAATAAGAAGTATCTTAGGGGTACACCTACCCGTGCTGTAGTGGAGTACTCTCTGCTTCCCAATACAGGGTAAGGGTACTGCCTCGCCACCCCTAACGCCTCAGCAACAGCAGCAACGCGCGCGCCCATACACATACCAGCAAGCCGCCGCCAGGTGGTGCGACAGATCTGAACACAACACGTTTGTCGAGTGAGCGTGCACCTTCCCCCTGACGCAGTATCGCAAAAGCAACTTCCTGCATCGCTTGTTCTAGGCGTCAACCACAAAACATTTCGTCCGCGGGAAGACACAGCATATTCCCGGTGACTGGGTTTTTGGTCTACGGCCTTTACAGCGATCGCGCAGGATGGTTGAGGTAATCGGCGCTGGGTGGGGGCGGACAGGGACGATGTCGTTCAAGGCGGCGATGGAGATCCTGGGGCTGCCTTGTTACCACATGAAAGACGTGTTTCAAAACCGAGACTTCAAGTTCTGGACGAAAATGGCGGACGGGGAGGAGGTAGATCTGGACGAGGTGTTCAAGCGCGGCAAGCAGGTGTACAAAGCGACCACCGATTTCCCGAGCTCGCCCTTTTGGCGGGAACAGCTGGCAAAGTATCCAGACGCCAAGGTTGTACTCACGACACGAGACCCTGACAGCTGGTACAACAGCTGCGTCGAAACAATCTTCAGAATGACGCCAAACTCTCCGCACATGCCCATTGGCCTGAGGGTAGCCCTGTGGTACGGTGTCCCCGTGGCTGGTTTTTATGAGATGTCAACCAAAACGGTGGGCGGGGCTATCGGCGACGACTGGAGCCCGACGGTCGTGAAACAGAGCTTTATCGAGCACAATGCAGCGGTGATGCGAGAGTGCCCGAAGGACCGCCTGCTTGTATTTAAGGCAACCGACGGATGGGGTCCGCTGTGCAAGTTTCTTGGGAAGCCGGTGCCGGACGTGCCGTACCCGCACGTGAACGATGCACCGCAATTTCAGGCAATGATTCGGCCCATCCACAGAATGGGCTTGGTCATCATGGGCGCGCCGGTGGTGGTGCTGGCGGGGGTCGGGCTTTGGTTGGCTGGCGCTCTACGTGCTAGGAAGTGACCGCTCGTGGTCCTGTAGTGTCGTGTTACGAACGCCGTGTTTTGACTGCCAACACTTATCGCGGCTAGGAAGCCCAAAAATTGTTAACGCCGCTGTAAAATTCTGGCTAAAAGCTCTGTCGGGCCTTCGGTATGACTCCTCTTCCATTGAGCGAGCAGGATCGCGCAACAGTTAAACGTATCGGTCGCCTGTCAGCCCATGTTGTAAGCAACTCAACAGCACTTACTAGTTATTCAGATATACTGGTAATGTGACAATATATAGTACACCGTACTTAGTACACATCATTAGTCTAGTTACCATTCGTTAGTCTAGTTACCAC
This sequence comes from Tetraselmis chui, assembly GCA_026401115.1. NCBI lineage: Eukaryota > Viridiplantae > Chlorophyta > Chlorodendrophyceae > Chlorodendrales > Chlorodendraceae > Tetraselmis > Tetraselmis chui. The sequence continues at coordinate 133,793 of JAPMLY010000206.1, read as the reverse complement.
CTGCGTGGTTAAAGCGAGCGTCTTGCCCTCGCTCCTCTCACTCCCTTCTACCGACTCCAGCCCGTTCACAGGCTGGGTGTCTATGTAACTATCCTTTACTTGCTTCCCTTCTCGAACCACCTATACTTGGTTCTACAGGTTATGGGCTCCTCCACACCATCGTAGACAAATTCTTTCTTTTTTCCCTTCACAGCCACAGCTTTCAGGCACTCCCGGCACTCGAGGCGTTGCCTCATACTTTTTTTTTCAGTACTATCCACAATACTGTTGGCGTGAGTTTCTTCCCTCGAGCTCTGCTCAGGCAACGCCGACACATCCTCCTGCCCCTGGTGTCGCCGGACCTCTCAGCCGTCAGCTTACACGCGTTGAACGCACTCGTTCAACACGTACAGGGTGCACACATGTCCAATTCACGGGAGGGGGGAGCATTCTCGGGTGACCACTCATACACAGGTTGCACGACAGCTTTCAGCGGCTCACTACACCTGCCCCCACCCCCCGTTGGCCATTGGCGCCCTACTGTGCCCCACTGTTGTGGAGTATACGGCAAGGAACTGTGAGACACCCCGGGGCATCAGGCCGAGGGGTCGGCGGGCATCAGGCCGTCTCACAGAAACCACCGTTAGGCACAGTAAGCGCTAGCAGATTTTTCTGCTGTCCCTGTTCCAGCCCGCCGTGCCACAATGGCACCCAAACTCCGCGGTGCGTCGTCGAGTGCTGCTCCCGGAGGCTCGTCCCCGTCGTCTGATGTTCCCTCGGATAGCGAATTGACCATGTCGGTTCTGCACACCATCATGGCGCGTCTTGACTCCCTGGAACAGCCCCAGCACCAGGAGCCGCCCCGTCGACTCCCCACGCCGGACGTCCACCCCCCTTTCCACCAATCCCCCCACACCCCAGTCGGAGCTCCTCCGACCCCACCGTCTGCCTTTCGACCAACAGTCGATCCAGCCATAGTGTGGAACGCCAGCAGAGCAAGTGCAGGTTTCGACAGAGAGGCGTGCATTCCTCACTACAAGATGGACCAACCGCGCCTTCAGCCAGAATCCCCGTTCAAACGCTGGAAACACGACTTAATCTCTTACCTGCGTCTAAAATATCATGCTCTCATCCCTCAGCTCGTTCTACACCAATCCGGTGCCCGCATCGATCTCGATGCTCAGGACTTCCTCCAGGCCATGCTGGCTCAGGCAACAAACCTACACCCCGTTGGCCGACAAGCGATCGACGCTGTCCCCTCGTCGTAGCCCGACAGAGGTTCTGCGTCGTGGCACAAGCTGTGCAGCCGGCTGGACGCTCAGAGCATCTCGCTCACCATGCGTCTAGCGTCTCAGCTTATTCGCCAACAACGTCCAGGAGAAACTCTCACCCAGTTCGTTCACAACATGCGCCAGTCGTATAACGAGTTGAATGAGTCCTGCATGCTGGCCGATGGACCGGTCACTCTGCCGGAACACCTTTTCAGCATTTTTATGCTGGTTGGCATGTCACAGGCAGGTCACTTGGGCCAAGCCAAACAATGCATCATAAATGCTTTTGACCCCAACGTCACTATCCCTGCCGGCGCGCTGACGGAGCATCTTCTGCGACATGCGGATCACCTCGACGACCCTGTCGGTGAACCGCCTGTCCCCTTCCCCGCTCCCGCTCCTGCGACTGCCTTCCTTGCTGGACCTCCACACAGACGTTCTCACCCCCCGCCAAGTGGTCGCACCCCTTTGGACAAGCGGGTCAACTACTCCTTCGCTGAGAAGTGTGGTTGCTGCGGTGACCCCGACCACCGCGGGTCTAACTGCAAGGCCACTGACGCGCAGATCATTAAATGGCAGCGCTACAAGATCAAGACACTCCATGAGCATTTCAACCGCGTGAAGGCCCCAACTGCTCACCTGAGTGAGGTGTCTGATGACACCCCTGTGACAGTGGACACTGTGGCGGAGGTGGACGAATCCGACCCGCTTTCCGACTATCTTGTGCGTTCCCCTATCTGCCCAGTTGCCCTTCTGAGCCTCCCCCGTCCTGCCGGATCCTCCCTGTCCCAATGCTGGGTGGTTGACTCTGCGTGTTCTATCAACCTCTCTGCCCCCCGTGGTGATTTTATCACCTTCACACCCGCCACTGACACATCCACTGTTGGCGGAGTTGGTGTTATCATTCGAGGCAGTGGCACTGTTCGACTTCACATCCAATTACAGTCCGGGGCTGTTATCACGCGTGTTATCCACACATTGTTCACTCCTGACCTTATCACACGGTCATCACAGGGCATTAGCAGACTACTTAGTGTCAGCTGGCTGCAGAAACACTGCGGATGCGAAATCTCTTTTCCCAATGACACTGACATTGGCCTGTTAATCGTTCCTACAAGAATGGGAGTCCTGAAGCCCAGCGGCAACGGTCTTTACGTACTTCCCCTTCTGGACGCGTCCCCATCTGAGACAGATCCACATGTTGCTCGCTTAGACAGCCCCCCCCTTGCCCTTGCGTCTCCCACTACTGCCACTCTGTGGCATAATCGCCTCGGCCACCTCCACATGCAAGGCCTTGAGGCCCAGCATGCCAATGGTGTTGAGACTGTCCCTCACCTTGGTTCCGGTGTAAGACATATTTCCTGTGATTCGTGTCTGCTTCACAAAGCTCAGTCCGCAGTCAAAAACAGATCGCCGTGTGACAAACCTGCATCACCTCTCATGCAACTGTCATGTGACCTGTGGGGCCCAGTCAGCATTCCCTCACCACATGGCCTGCGCTATTGCATCCTTGTCATTGATCACCACACTCACTTTATGTGGGTTCGGTTCATGAAAACTAAGGACGAATCATGCGCTCTGCTCGAGTCGATCCTACTGGAAATCAAACACATCCACGCCAAACATCATGCACAAACAACGACACTTGCCCCTGTGCTGAAGTTTGACTCCGACACAGTGTTTGAAGCTGCTGAGACACAGTCCATGTGTGCCAAACTGGGTGTTGGCACTCAATTTTCAGCCCCCTATGCGCATCACATGCTCGGTAAGGCTGAACGTCCATGGCGCACCATCCGTGATTGCGCTGCTGCGAGCATGCACACCATGTCCGTGCCCACGTCCATGTGGTCTTGCGCCATGAGCACCGTTGTCCACCTCCGCAACCGCAGTTTCAGTCGCGCAGTTGGCACCTGCGGTGGGGTTCCCCTCACCCTCCTCACATTCGCTTCCCCAGACGCCTCGGGGTTCCGAGTGTTTGGTTGTGCGGCATTCGCTAAAGTCCCAGATGCCCAACGCAAAAAACTGGATCCGAAATCTTTTCGTGGCATTTTCGTTGGGTATCCGCCCAACTCTCCTGGTTACAGAATTTACAATCCTGCAACTCGGCGCATTACCACCTCCGTGCACGTCGTCTTCCAGGAGGATGTCTCCGGATTTGGCAAATGCCTTAACCCCATGCCTGCGCTCGACCCCTGGCCTAGCGCGCATGTTCCCTCCTCAGACTTACCCGCTGAACCGCTCATCCCCATGCGTCCTCCCCGTGAGAGAGTGCCTCCGGCGCATCATGCCGATTACGTCGCGCATGTTGCTGTCACCCCCCCACTTCTCCTCACCGCATGCTGTGACCGTGGTGTTGATCCGGACCCTGCCGATGTCATCGAGGTTATTCCTCTGGCCGACCTCCCCTCTCGTCCGTCCCATCGGCCAACCGGCACAGCCTCAACCCCAGTGGCACTCCTTTCCGCCAAAGACTGCCCAGAACCTACCTCCTACGCAGACGCATGCTCCAGCCCCCATGCTCCTGAATGGACTGAAGCCATGCAGCAGGAAGTCAACTCCCTCCTCGACAATGGCACATGGAAGCTCGTGGACCTACCTGAAGGACGCCGAGTTGTGAACAGCATGTGGGTGTACAAGGTGAAGACCGATCACCTCGGTCAAGTCGAACGCTTCAAAGCGCGCTTTGTCGCGAAAGGATGCAGTCAACGGCAGGGTGTTGACTACACAGAAACGTTCTCCCCCGTCATCCGTATGGCCAGCCTGCGTGTCATGCTTGCCATTAGCGCTGCAATGGACCTTGAACTCTGCCTTATGAACATCGACACCGCCTTCCTGTATGCCCCCCTCAAACAGGATGTCTATATCAGACAACCCCTGGGTTTCTCCGATGGGACAACGCGGGTCTGCCACCTCAAGCGCTGTCTTTATGGCCTGAAACAGTCCCGCAGAGAGTTTAACGAACTTCTGCGCGACTGGCTGATTTCCAACGGGTGGACTCAGCTCCAGTCCGAACCCTGCATCTACATTTATCGTCACGACGGCATCTTCGCCATGCTCGGAATTTACGTCGATAACCTCCCACTGGCATGCAACAACACTCAGTGGGTAGTGGAGTTCAAGCGCACCCTAGGCCAGCGATTTAAAATCAAAGACCTGGGTGAACTCATCAAACTTCTTGGTATGCACATTACCCGTGATCGAGTCGCGCGGACCATCTCGATCGACCAGACACAGTACCTCACTGACGTACTTGACAAACACAGTATGAGCGACTGCGCCCCGTCCCTTCTGCCCATGGACCCGGGCTTCTTGTCTGGCATCGCATCGTCCACGCTGACCCCTCTCACAGGCCCCGCGCGAGACGTGTATCCTAGTCTCCTCGGTAGCCTCCAGTACGCTGCCATCTGCTCGCGGCCAGACATTTCGACCGCTCTCAGCATCCTTGGATCTGCTCAGGCCAACCCCTCAGTTCAACACTTTCAGGCCATGAAAAAGGTGCTCCGCTATCTCAAAGGAACCATCAACATGTGCCTCACGTTGGGAGGGGGTGATGACCACTCGATACAACTCTCGGGCTATGCAGATGCTGACTGGGGCAACGATGCAACACAACGGAAATCAAGGTCTGGGTATGTGATTACAGTTGGCAAAGGGGCTATCAGCTACCGCAGCCGTCTACAGTCCTGTGTGGCACTCTCCACCTGCGAAGCTGAATACTATTCCGCGGCTGACGCAACACGGGAAGTCATTCACCTCCGCCAGCTCATCGGTGAAATTCTCAACGCCCAAATCACAGAGACCACAACCATCTGGGAAGACAATCAGAGCACCATCGCATACTCTCAGAATGCCATGGTGAGTGATAAGACCAAACACATTGGTCTCAAGTTCCACTTCGTTAAGGATCATGTGGAGAAGGGCACAGTCCGACTCAGGTACTTACCTACAGACCAGATGGTGGCGGATACTCTCACCAAGCCACTCCCTGGACCAGCGCTGTCCAGGCACACCTCTGCAATGATGGGGACGATTGGCCCTATGAAGCGTCACATCCCCTAGTTACCTTCAGGGGGAGTGTTGTGAGCAACTCAACAGCACTTACTAGTTATTCAGATATACTGGTAATGTGACAATATATAGTACACCGTACTTAGTACACATCATTAGTCTAGTTACCATTCGTTAGTCTAGTTACCACCTGCGTGGTTAAAGCGAGCGTCTTGCCCTCGCTCCTCTCACTCCCTTCTACCGACTCCAGCCCGTTCACAGGCTGGGTGTCGATGTAACTATCCTTTACCTGCTTCCCTTCTCGAACCACCTATACTTGGTTCTACAGCCCATAATCTTTGCAAGTCATTGGAATGGCATACACGTTGTCGATACTACACTGCGCCTTGTTTGCTATGCGATATGTTTTTAGACTTTCACCCTAGAATGCAACCTTAATTACTTAGGACAGAAGCATGCATATGAGTATGACAACGACACGGCACAGTGTTTAGATGACGACTGTCATGATGACATGCAACTTGCAGAATGTGAAATGTGATGTAGCAGCCATGTCGTACTGGGTCGAATACAATTCATGAGACGTCCCAAGCCGGTCTGCCTGAGAAAAAACTACTTCTCATTGAATTCTGGAGGTTCAGCGACATACGGGTACTTTCATTTGTGGATGCAAAAAAAAAAAAATGTGCAGCACTTGTTTCCAGTCAACCCTAGCACAGTGCATTGCAGTGCAGCTGCACTCAATAATCAAAACGCGGTAATGCTGTGTGTTTTGTGAACTGAAGTGTGTTGATGCATGCTGCATTCGTATCGCACGGTTTTGCGTCCAGACTCACAAGAGATAAAGAATGTGCAATGCTGCAAAGAATTCTGAAGTTGTACATAGTTGCTACCAAAAGCGTTTACAGCTCTAGCTGTGCTTGTCTCGGAGTGGACATTCTTTGCATATGATATCCAAGGTAATCGATGCCAATACTCTGCGGAACAATGACAATACCCCCCAGTCCCCCTCTTCACACACACACACACGCGCGCGCGCGCACACACACTCCGTAACCGCATGCACACACAGACATACACATACAGTCACAGATGTACCCACACTCGCCTTTGCGCGCACACACACTCTCTCTCACACACACACACACACACACACACACACTCGCGCGCGCCTTTGCAAATAAACACATACACCCGCCTTTGCACACACACAATCATACAATCACAGACCTACCCACACCCGTCTATGCAAACACACACAATCACAGATTTAGCCACACCCGTCTTTTAAACACACAGCCATACACACATGTGTGCGCGCAAACACCCCCCCCCCCCCTCCCTCCCTCCCACCCACAGACACATTTCCGCAGCGTGAAGCATTCACCCCGTATCTGCTATCCGTATTGCCTTCTGTTGGTGAGCAGTTAAGCTAGTTCGTGTTGTTGAGTCAAAATTTCGAAGCTCAAATTACAATGCACAGAACTATCGCTATTGTAGGACACATCAGGCACAATAAGGTCCACATTCAGAAACCTGCCAATAATTCTGAAGCTGTTCCGGTGTTCCCTATCTTGATTGATTAGTATTGCAAAATCTTAATTAAAGAGACACCGGGAAAATTCAGTCATTGAAAGGGAGTCATTGATGTTGACACAGTTTTTTTCTGCCACTCAGCACATACTAATCACAAGTTCATAATATATATATCCAGAAAGGAGCTCCCAATTTCATGAAGGTGGCTCTTCGGTGTATCGCATTCTTGGTTACGCAGCTCGCTTTGCCGTCCAGCACTATGCTAACCCGGGCGGGCAATATTATCTCGCCGGCAATTACGCTGAGTTTCTTATATAACCGCTGAGACGCAGCCCTGCCCAAGCCAGCAGCACCACCGGAGCGCTCATAAGGACCCAGCCCAGCGCCTCGAGTGGCCTGAGATGGGACTGTATCGCGGCGGTGTCGTTTACGTGCGGGTAGGGCACGTCAGGTACCGGCAACCCTAAAAACTTGCAAAGCGGTTCCCATCCATCGGTAGCCCTAAATACGAGCAGTCGGTCCTTCGGACACTCCCGAATCACCGCCGCGTTATGTTCCTCAAATCTTCGCTTCACCGCCTCGGGGCTCCAGTCGTCGCCGATAGGCGCTCCCACCGTCTTGCGGAGCATCTCACAAGCCGAAAAGGCAGGCAAACCACACCAGAGTGAAACCCTAATTCCCAAGGGCATGTGCGGTGAGTTTGGTGTCATCCGAAAAATAGTCTGCGTGCAGCTGTTGTACCAGCTGTCAGGGTCTCGTATCGTGAGTACAACCTTGGCGTTTGGATACTTCGCCAGCTGCTCCCGCCAAAAGGGCGCGCTCGGGAAATCGGTGGTCGCTTTGAATTCGTTTTTACCGCGATGAAATACCTCGTCCAGGTCGACTTCCTCGCCGTCTGCCATTCGAATCCAGAAGCGCAAGTCATTGCCCAGAAACGCCTCCTTCATGTGGTAGCACGGCAGCCCCAAGATCTCCATGCCCGTTTTGAACGACATTGTACCCGTTCGCCCCCATCCCGCGCCGATCACCTCAACCATCACTTTTCACTGCCAGAACCTGTAAAGGAGGAGGTTGACGGCTCTAGACCCGTATTTCGAAGATTAGGCGGAGGCAGGGCGGTTCCGTAGACTCCGCACGGAAAACGCAAGGCTCGCTGGAGTTGTTGCTTGCTCACTGAGTGTGGCTTCTCAGAATGCTGTTGAGACACAACAGCATTTCCATGGCATAGTATTTCTTCCCGACAGTGATAGAAATGGGCGTATTGACCGCACTCGCGCGCTTTATATTTTCCGTATGTCATGTGCCTACTGCCTTCAGGTACCTGTACCTGAATGTTGATCGGAGATATTTCCTCACCTGTAGAACTAAATATACGAATGATAGCAATGATTTGATCAAAGAAAAATGCCCTAGGTAATACCTAATAAAGCGATCTTCTGCGAACGGTGGGAGAACGTTAAGACCTCGTTTTATATAAATCCGTTCCCGCAGATAGTCGTACAAATACTACAGGTGCAGTAAATCTGTACATTTAGGTCCTTCTGCAGCCGGAAACGAGGTACTCGAAAGGTGCGTTTCATATATTTCCGCAGCCGCAGATACACGTAGCTGTTGCAACCGCTACAAATACAGATTACACAAGCATCGCTGCCTCCCATGAGGCCATGACGCCGCCATGCCCGCGCACTCCAAGCTTCTTTGCGCTATCCATCGCGGTACCGGGTAGGCGGGTATGCTGCATGTGAAACTTTTTGAAGCGATGGCCGCGCAAAACCATGCGATATCCTTGTCGGCGTGCCAGATGAGCCAGCTTTGACCAACCTCCTCACCGCCGCCTTCCTCACCCTCCTCGCACACACTGTCCGCGCCTTCCTTTTATGCACCGCGCTCCGTGCACTTTTTGGGTTGTATGTCGCGCTTCGTGAGACCTTCCACCACCGCTCTCGTCTTCCGCATGGTCGTGCTCGGACAGTTTATATGAAACGCAGCCTTAAGTGAATAGAAGGATTGCATCATATCTACATACGGGCACTGTACAGGTAATGCACTACATGGTCATCAACTTTGCTGTAATTATTGTAATCATCCCCCCCGGTGAACGATGGCTTCTAGTTGTACTTGTACTACAATTGTGCATCGATTGCGGTATTGCTTACAAAAAGAACCTGATGAGCACGGACAGGGAAAGTGGGAGGGGAAACAAGAGGGCAAGAGTGACAAGAGGATCACGGAATCCAAAGCACAGCAAAAGGAAAGCACTACATTGTGCATAAACCTAGCAGATTAAACTAAGGAAACTCTTAAGCCACGCCGACAATGCAACACGTGGAGGCGACAAGCGGCGCCTCACGCGCCGCTCGAGGAAGCACGGGGACGCAAATGTGGCACGCATCGATGCAATTTTTTACTTTTCAGTACCTGAAATATTCGGATAAAACAATATCGTTAAATACATTAAAGGAAAATCGCGTAGGGAAGTGTTTTTTTTGTTTGGAAATGAATACTGTTTTTTTAATCGCCTAATAAAGGAAGTGAATATTGCTGCTTGGAGGGCAGCGCTGATGCTGTGGCATGCCTTCCTGTTCCTCGGGCTAATTTTTTCCTCTTTTCTTCTTTTCGCGTGGTGGTCTCCGCTGCTTTTTCTTATAATTTCTTATTTTGAGATTGCTATCTGGCGCATTAGCGTAGCAAGAACATATAAATGGAAAACATTTATTGGCGGCGGATATTGCGACAGTCGAGAGTGCATACAAAACTGCGGCACACTGCAAATGAACGAACCATATTAAACATGAAATATAATGCGCTTGAAAAATGTATATCTAAAAATATGTAATCATTTCGATATTCAGTCAACAAGCATTCCATGTCGCAATTTTACAATGCAGTGTACATATACCCGTACCAGCTTTCAGAGGTTACACGGGTTCAAGATGTTACAGCACGAATTCCAGAATAACAAAATACATTACTTACATGCTATGATAGGTACCTGGACATTTGCCATATTGTGCATCATGAATGCGGAGAGTAAACAGTTGAGGCGGGGTGGGGCGAGTGCGGTTCCCCTCCTCGTACGTTGAGCAATGATTCAAGTGTTGCTAGTTTCATAAAATGAAGTGACACGTAAGGACGATTGGAGCCCCGCAACGGCACAGCAGTCGGATTACAAAAAGAACAACATGAGTACGGACAGAGAAGAAGGGACGGGTAATAAAAGTGCAAGAGTGACAAGAGGATCGCGTAATCCAAAGCAAGTTAAAAGGAAGTACTACATTGTGCATAAACCTAGCAAACTAAACTAAACAAACTCCTAGGCAACGCCGAGAATGCAACACGTGGAGGCGACAAGCGGAGCCTCACGCGCAGCTCGAGGAAGCAAGGGGACGCATGTGGCCCATGGCGCGGATATTGTATATGAAATATCGATGCATGTCGTGGATGGCCACTACGAAAGCCACGGTCATGAAGCATGATAATTTGCATACATACATGAATCCAAACTTATACCTAAATAGCGTACATAATTTGGATGCCCGCCCCCTTTTATCTCTACGTGAGCGCATTTGCATTTGTATCGCCCACTCTTGGACGAGAACAATCGGTTCGCAATATCATCGTTGAAGCTTTCTTCCTCATGCCTCCATGCATTGCAATCATAAGCAGATGATAAGGGCTCATCCGTGGCATGCACGGATTCTCTGTTTAGAACTAATGCATTTTATGTGTTTATTTTTGCATGTCCTCTTGCCGACGATTTGAACAAATGTGCTACAGTACTCGAGATAACACATCAACTACGGGTACTTGTATTGAGCGGGCGCATTGAAATTGAAAGTCATTTATACAACATGTACCGGTAACTTGGACCTACTAGCTGCTTCATGTCCCTCCATTCATGTGCGATTTGGGACATGGCTAGGCGTATTGACCTTTGATACGATGGCAACTTGATTTCCGGGGAATTGCGTGTTGTATTGGGTGGGACGGCTCTAGAATGGATTAATCAAGACGTAGTCAGAAGAACCGAGCCACGTGCATGTGGGTATCAGATAGTCAAACATATATACAACTCATTATTGCTTTAGAACGGTGAATGCATGCTTCTTTTGTAAATAGGTCCAAAGCACTTACTAGGTTCAGATATATCAGTAATGTACCAAGTACACAGTACAGCCTTTAAATGGTGGCGTGCGCCTATCGCGAGACGATGGCAGTTTAGCTGACAGAACCACACGAAACTGCAGGACTTCATCGCCCGGCAGGGCGGAAGCTACAACACAGATTATGTACTCCTACGGCAGATAGCGATATCATCATATCAGCGTTTGGTCTTCAAACTGCTCGTCATAAGCAACAATTTGTACCTCTGTATCCACACAAGTTCTATATTTAGCTTCTCTTATTGGTGACGGCTCCGCACCACCACACTACTCCAGCGCCAGCTAGAAGCACCAATATCGGCGTGCTGACGATGATCCAGCCGGCGGTATTTATAGGCCTCACGTGTCCCTTGAACTGCGTCGTATCGTTAACGTGAGGGTACGGCACGTCCGGGACCGGCTTCCCCAGAAAGTTGCACAGAGGGGCCCACCCATCGCTCGCCTTGAACACCAGAAGCTTATCCTTGGGGCACTCGCGGATAACCGAAGCGTTGTGTGCTTCGAAACTCTGTTTCACTGCCTCGGGACTCCAGTCGTTACCGATGTACGCTCCCACCGCTTTTCCGGACATCTCGTAGAACCCGGCAAAGGGGAAGCCGCACCACAGGGCCACCCGGACGCCAAAGGGCATGTGCGGCGAGTTGGGCGTCATCTTGAAAATAGTCTCAACGCAGCTTTTGTACCAGCTGTTAGGGTCCCGGGTTGTCAGGATAACCTTGGCGTCCGGGTACTTGGCCAGCTGTTCCCGCCAAAAGGGCGCGCTCGGAAAGTCGCAGGTCGCCTTGTACTCTTTCCCGTCGCGATTGAACATTTTATCCAGGTCCAGGCTTTTATCGCCGTCCGCCATGCGGCTCCAGAACTTGAAGTCCTTGTTACGCATGACGTCCGACATGTGGTAGCACGGTAGTCCCAGTATCTCCATCGCGGCCTTGAAAGAGGAGGTGCCCGTGCGCCCCCAGCCCGCGCCAATAACCTCAACCATATTTATGAAATGTTGTTCGCTTCCGGATTGCGAATAAGCGGCTACTGATGTCGCGTGTAGGTGAGGGAACAAGGTACAGCAGTTGAATTGAAGAAAGCGGAGCGTGTAAGGACGAGCAGTGCTTCTCTCACTATGTTTCTAGCGCAGATGATGGCGAAGCTATGGAACTCACGTTCGCAAGCTGGCGATGGCTGCACGGCTGGTTAAGCTCTGTGCTGTTTTAATCCAGCACGCGCCGGCCCCTTTATACGATGCGCTTACGCCGTATCGCCGCGTTATTTTGATGAAGGATGACGCCGGTGAGCTTTTACTTTTTAATTTGATTTCTATTAATACTGCGCTTGTATACTAAAACTATGGATTGCGTGTACTGAATAATTGCGATTTACAAGTAAATGACCATTCATGTCGTCACTGAGCTTCTGTACATTGCCAGTACTGCTGAGATCAAGGAGTAAATCTCATGATCACGTGCCACCGTGCAAATGCGCTTTTTCCGTAAAGCTGGCGTAATCCAGGGATATGGTAAAATCACGCCCCTTGTACTTGCGCTCTTGGGCTCCTCCTGGCCGGTGTCATCGATACGCGCCGCGTGCTGTGCCTCGAACAAAACCGCATAATATGGTACGTTTTATTTCGCCAGGTAGCCGCTATAACAGTCCGACACATGAGATTATTTAGCGATACTCCGAAAGCATGTCCAATATTTAGTGAGGTGTGCGTTTGCTCGCGGTTGCTCACTTGAATAAGCATCTACCAAAATATCAATGTTGTGGACATGTTTTACCGACTCCTTAACCAATTAAAATTTAAACATCCCTGCGGCATTCCCTAGATAGCTCGTATTTGTAACGCCTCTAATGCCCTTTATAGGGACCAAGCCAAGCCTATAGTAAACCTCTCAAGATAACGCCTAGCAATCAAAACGGCACGCTTGCAAGGCATGCTTGCATATGCATAGCCTGCGTGCTTGCTAAATGTTATGGCGGTGTGACTACCAGCTCGTGCTTCGCCGCGCACATTATGTAGTACACGGAATGTCACGATGGCACACATAGATGCTAAAAGTTGTGCACTATCGTCGAAGCTGAGCCGGCCCTCACCCTTGCATTCTCGAGTGGCGAAAGCTTGTTAATTTTCTCTTCACACGACAACGTTCATATGCTATATGGCCTTGCTAAACTGCAGACGACAAAGTATCGGCCACCTTATTTGCGTGGTCGACCGGCCTCCGCAATACCATAATTCGTCCTTTCGGGGTAGAGCCGCCAAGAACCCGAAGCCTAGTTGTAGACTACGGCCTCGTCGTGTGGTTTTGGGGTAAGTAGGTACCAGCTCGCGCCTTGACGCCTCGGGTTTTCAAAGGTGCCTAATCCAAAAGCATACTTTCCGCCGATCACCAATCATCGCGCGCTCACCACGCACTATCCACGGGCAAGTATCGGGAGGTGGCGGTTCCATTGTCTACAAGGGTGAGTTTATGACATCTTGTCGGACGCTAGGGTCGAATATCGCATTTCCGGCACGACTTCGGGCCGGTCGACAAACTACCGCACTCAATGCGGTAAACCGATAAGTACATGCCTCCGACAGACAACAATAGAGCCTTCGATATAGATATCTAGCTCGAGCGAGATAGGATAGCTCCAACCCCCAATATTCTCTAGAGAGGTTGGATTTGGGCGGTTCACGGTATGGCCATGACTTATAAGTTCCTTGCATAATATAGTTGGCAGGGCCCATAGACAACAACCAGTTTTACCCGATACATGTTGTAAACAATTTCAATTTCAATTTCAGAGCTATATGATATATGATATAACCCACTACATTAATTTGCTAAAGTGTGTATGTGTGTGTGTGTGTGTGTGTGTGTGTGTGTGTGTGTGTGTGTGTGCGTGCGTGTGTGTGTGTCTGTGTATCTCTGTGTCTATGTGTGTCAGAACTGCGGTACGTCGCTACGGGTTCTTGCTCGGCACCCTCCCACCCCATATGTGCCGACCGCACTTTGTTGCTGCATATACGACCATTCATACCGTAGTTTTCCGAATCTTGGGCGTTCCTTAGTACTACGTATATACACTTAGTTAACTATATTGTGCTAAGCGCCAGCTTTCCTTGCCCGCAGAGTTTGGGGGGCTTAATGTACCGTCCCTCGAGCTCGACGTTGAACATTTAAATTGGTTATCCCCCGGTCAACGATATATTTTATGTTCTATCGCTATATACAAGCCCTATATCGATACCTGTCCGCGATCTCACCAAAATGAGGGGTTCAAAAGCGCAATGTATGCTCACTATGCTTCATTCACTGCGACCCTCGCCAACATGATTACTTAGTACGAGTTTGAGTCGCTTGGTACTATGTATGGTCGTATCCGACGACATGAACCACATGCATGTTGGTTCTTCTACATTGCCGTGGGCGGTCCTATTCCGCTTGCGCAGTTCGTATGATACGATCTCCAATACTTGTGGGTTTTCGGAATCGGATCTTGGGGCGTTGACTAGCACACTAAATCAAGACCTTTCCGAATATTATGGGCCCGATGTCGAGTTGGTGGTATGTCCGGAAAACAATGCGGTGGCGCCCGCTACCCAATTGACTTCCCTACAACTTCCGACTCTCGATGTTCTCACTTGCTCGGGAGATTTTGGGGCCACATTCAACGGGGAGATTCGCGTATTCTTCGTGTTCGGGCCTACCTTGACCTCTTGGCGTTTTGCGGATCTTCCCAACCGGACGATATGAGGGCAATTTCGGGTACGTTTCGAGGGGCTTTGGTTCTCTTTTTCGCTTCACGTGAGTCCAATTTCAAGGTGCCACCCGATTGCTATACGATGGCAGCGCACCGGATGATAGGCCTCAATGCGGAGCGGGCCTCTCATGCTCGGAAGTGCCCACGGTGCAATGAGCTTCCCCCCAAGTTTCGTGGGTCTGGATCTTCTTCGACGGTATCGAGCACCTCTATGTCGGGTGAGCACTCCACAATTGCTATGCTTATGGGCCACATTCCCGGTGCTCGTGCTCTTGGTACGTTATCCAACTCCACGATCGGATTGTCCACGTGCTTTAAGCGATCATGCTTGAAGGGGGGCTACTACTAAGGGGCGAGACTTGCGGTTGGAGGTCTGCCATATTCGGTAGTGAGCTTCTAGAGATCGATCTCGGGTTGTGGTTTGGTTCAAGGCTCTACACCGTCATCTTGTTGTCGATGTGACGGTCGCAAGTCCTCGCACGAACACCAATGTTCCCAATATAGCTGATGGTCTCCCACACTCAGGCAGTCTTGCATTGGGAGCTCAGCACGGCAAACTCGATGCGGACCTCCGCACTTCCGCTTTGCTCGGCACGCCTTCGGTTCAGTCGGTCCATGACTACTACCCCTTCGCTTTGGGTGATGATGGCCGGTTTGCACCTATGACGGCTGAGTTGGTTGATCGCCTGGCTATTTTGGTGGCAATTCATCGCTTCCTTGGCATGGGTGCTGCTCACTCTTGTTCATTGCGTTTTGACGGCTGTGTCCGCATTCAACATTTCGTTCGTCGATGTACTTTGTTTCCTTTCGGCGTTTTTTTTTTTTTTTTTTTTTTTTTTTGGGGGGGGGGGGGGGGGGGGGGGGGGGGGGATGCGTAGAGAATTCATGCAACGCCTTTCTGCTTTTCTTCATGGTACGTTGGACTCCTATCTTCGCGACGCTTTGCAAGAGGGAAGTGCTGATGATGTGGCATGCCTTTTTGTTCCTTGGGCTTAGGCTCGTGGGTTTATTCCCTCCTTGCTTCTTTTTGCTTGGTGGTTTCCACTGCCCTTTCTTGTAAACACATTCATTTTTGATTGCCAATAGGAACTTCCGCCGAATGGCGATCTCCGATCTCAAGTATCTAAGCTCATGCCTTCTTGTTCCTCGGGCTTAGGTTTTTCCGTCTTTTCCTCTTTTTGCTTAGAAGTGGCCTTCACTGCTTTTTCTTGTTAGAATTTGTTACAACCTAAGCTTACACGATGGATTACAAGAAGAACATAATGAACACGGACAGGGAAAATGGGAGGGGAAACAATATGATAGGGCAAGACTGGCAAGACGGTCAAGCACCTTTAATAAGCTCTGCGATAAGTAAGGATTAGGGAAAATACGATGGGTTTCTTCAAATGAACACACTTCGTTTTTTCCTCTTTTCTTCTTTTCGCTTGATGGTGGCTACCACTGCTTTTTCTTGTAAGAAATTATCTCATCTTTAAATTAACACCGGGACGTTCCCGATCAGCACGCTCCGCTCCGCCGATCACGCGCCCGAGTCGACACGACTAGTATCTTCATATCATCACTGCCATGTTACTTGGAATTCCTTGTCCCTGGCGTGTCCGTGACTGCCTAGCAGTTTCGTAGCTACTCAGTTGTCCAATTGATTGTCTCTATTATGGTTGAGGTTATCGGTGCGGGGTGGGGGCGGACGGGCACCACCTCCTTCAAGGCCGCGATGGAGATCCTGGGGCTGCCTTGCTACCACATGAAGGAGGTATTTCCGAACAGGGACTTCAAGTTCTGGAGTCGTATGGCAGACGGCGAGGACCTGGACCTGGACGAGGTGTTCAAGCGTGGTAAAAAGGTGTACAGGGCGACCTGTGACTTCCCCAGCGCACCGCACTGGAAGAAGCAGCTCGCAAAGTACCCGGACGCCAAGGTTGTTCTAACGACCCGCGACCCGGAGAGCTGGTACAGGAGTTGCGTCGAAACGGTGTTCAGAATGAACCCACACTCGCCCTTCATGCCCATAGGCATCAGGGTTGCCCTCTGGTGCGGGTTTCCGTTCGCGGGATTCTACGAAATGTCGTCCAAAATGAACGCGGACATCGACGCGGGGGACTGGAGCCTCGAGGCGGGCGTGCGGTACTTTGAGGAGTACAACGCCGCGGTGATACGGGATTGTCCGAAGGATAAACTGCTGGTGTTTAGGGCGAGCGAGGGGTGGGAGCCGCTGTGCAAGTTTCTGGGGAAGCCGGTGCCGGACGTGCCTTACCCGCACGTGAACGACGCGCCCGAGTTTCAAGCCCTCATTCGGCCTATCAACGTCGTGGGCTGGGTCATCGTGGGCGCGCCGGCGGTGCTGCTGGTTGGCGCGGGGCTCTGGTGGGCTGGGGCACTCAGTCGAAAAGGGTAACGTGTGAGAGCAGAATACTACAAAGGTGAGCGTTCAAGGCGTCTGATGTACCCAATATATGGTTATGTGTGATCAACGGTAGCTAATGAGAGATATGGCAGCCATTGAATGAAACTTCAGTGGCCTCTTTTTGTTTGGTGCTGAGCCTTTTACTCTATGTGGTATTCCGCCCGTGGCTTCCTTGTGTTTGTCCAATGGCTCTTCACGCATTTCTCATCGTCAACCAATTTGAAAGGGGTGCATCGCATTTACCCAATCCCACTCTCAAATGCATCATCCACCTTTGTCCATTCATAGATACACCCCCCCCCCCTCTTCCCCACAAAAAACTACACGGGTTCCCGTCCATCTGCACACACACACACACGCACACATACACACAAACATACGCATATATACCCACACATACCCATGCACGCACTCAAACACAAAAACACAAGCACACACCCACCCACTCTTGCACGCAGACACACACATATATGCACACACATACAAACACACACATAAACGGACACATAGGGAGACACAGATGTATCTCTCTATATATCTGTCTCACACATACACACACACACACACACACACACACACACACACACACACACACACACACACACACACACACACACACACACACCATACGCACGAAGGCATATAACTACACGCCCAAACACATAAAATTCCACGCTCACAGTCACAAATATACCCACGTACAAGAAAACATACACAGACAGACACACACAAAACACATAGGGAGAGACAGATGCACTCTCTCTATCTCTGCCTCACACACGCACAACCATACGCACGAAGACATATGACTACACACCCAAACACATACAATCCCACGCTCAGAGACACAGATCCACCAACGTACAAGCAAACACACACACACACACACACACACACACACACACACACACACACACACACACACACACACACACGCACAAGCCAGGGTTGATGCGCCACGCTCATTTATGGTAGTGTCAGTGCAAGTATCAACTCAGGGCTTTGGCATTATTCATTGACAGACTGGAACATGTGCGAATTTTCACAGCACGCCCTGAACGGAAGATGAGCTGATACAATAGACAGATGTATCAGACCCACCGTTCTCAGTTTAGCACAACTGCACAATAACAAAAGCAGTTTCCGGGTGACACTCAAAATGCCAAAGATTACATATTTCGTCAAGGCATGCGCTGTATTTAGATATGACCTCATGTCCAGCAAGCTGCTACAAGCTGACAGCCTTCGTCAAGTCACACACCAACCCGAACATCAAGTCTGCTACATCAGCTGCGGTCATTCAAAACTCTTTCATTGTCTCACCCCGCACCTGTGGCTCATGTCGCTGAGAAGGACGCCTCGACATGGGCTGCATTTATTTGTAAGCAGTTATTGAACACCATAGTCAACACCCGCTTGTGTTCTATGCTGACGGCGCCTGTCGGCGCTTGTTCCCAAACTTCGGCCTCAATAGCAGCGGCCAAACGCCTCGACTGGCGGACATTCGTCTCCATAGATCGACGCAACTCCGATATCAATCACCCCTATCTACAACCCTACATATGTGTAACAGCCAGCATACTGTATCCTTCCTGTGTGATGGACCCGTGCTCATGTATGCGTTGGTGCTTGTCGAATGCGGCATTCCCGGTGCTGCTGTCAAATTATGGCATTTGTAAAAAGCTTGTCATACACTCTTGCTTACAAAACACTACCTCCAGAGCTTTCCAATCAGGGGCTACTCATCTTCATCGAGCACGCTGATCGCCTGATCCCATCGCTTCCCGATGCCAAACCCTACGCCGTACCCGATACCCACGCCACATCCAGCGCCAACCCCGAATACAAAGCGCGGCGGGTCCCAGAAGCTAAACGTGGGCTCGGCTCCAAGCGCCCCCGCGACGCCCATTCCCACCCCTGCGCCGCAACCAATACCCGCCGCGCCCCCGCGCCAAGGCTCCGCCTTTCGCCATAGCCGCTTGCCACGAGCTACCCAGCGCCGCACGAAGGACGACTTCTTCACTTTATGCGCGGTTGTGCGGACCTGCACCCGGGCGTGTAGATTTCCGAGTTAGAATACAACGCGTAGCACAATGGCAAACCCTAAACCTTAAACCCTAAAGTCGAACCGCTGTTCATAAAAAACGGTATGACGCTGGAAGCGGAGCACTTGCCTTATCTGCCTGCTCCCGGACAACCTCCGCCGTCACAGAGGCGACAGGTGCGGCCGGAATCGGTGACGGTGATGAAGCATTGGTGGGCCCCATATTCGGTACTCGGACTCGGCCCAGATATGATGTCCAGATGCCGGCAGTGCGTCGCGAGAGGGGGCGGATTTTCCAACGCGACTCGATCAAGATGGAGTGAAGTCCTTCCGCGCATCATGCGTGCTTCTCCACGTCGGACTCGATGCTGCGGAGTGTATGGCCGCCATCGTACGGGAATGTGCATATGTAGAGTAAATATAATTGGCGGCAACTTATTTTCATGTTACACTCCTCCACAAAAGTCATGGACACGCTCCCCTCTCACCACGTCAAGCACGATGACACTAGTCACGTCACACTATATCTAGGTATCGCCCAAGTGCAGGAGAGCCGGGAGGCAAGCAGCTAGCCGGCATCCGGTATGGTTAGACCCGAACTTAAAGCGAGTGTTGTCGACGGAGTTTGTAGTCGAATTAGAGCCCATAAAATCCCATGAAATTGTCTGAAGTGCACACGTCGTTCTGAGCTTCACGCTTGGACATTGCTCAAGCGCTAATACCATGCTGCATATTAATCAGTTTTCCACATAATCTTAGTTTGGGGACTAGTTGGAGGGGGTTTGGAGGCGTGGGTGCCGTGTTCAGTGCGCGAGGTTTGGTGTGCGAGTGTGTAAACGGAGCACGGGAGTTCACGCGGCATGCACTGGTGTATTTTTTTAAAAGCAAGCGAGTAAAGACCCACATGACACAGGTTTGGATAAACATTGCATGCTATAAACACGCGGGGACGATTGGCTTTGGTGTGGGGCGAGGTCCAACTTGGCCGTTTGGGACGCATCACGTTAAGGGTTGTGTTTGGAATGCTAGGGTATGTGCTTGTGCCAACCACACATGTCTCACGCGTAGCACACGTCGGGAATTAGGCTTGTAATTCAGTATAAACATGAAATTATTAAACGTATATCGGCAAGCTCCGCACAAATAGCCTCATAAGGTGAGCCAAATTCGACGGGTGTTGCTGGCACTGCGGCTCATCTTTTCCGGAATCTTGTAGAGAATAGAGTAATTCTCAGAAAATTATTTTGTGAGTCTTAGACATCAGAAGTAGATGTGTTCGACGCGCATTGTAAAGGCGCGTCCAACGCACCCTCTCTCAAAGTAGTTTGACCTTTTGCAAGTAAGTTATGATCGTTTGAACATTGTGGCCGAAAGCAACTTCCCCTTGGGTTGTGCGCATATCGATGGTAAGCCTAAATACGTGATTTCGTGCATTTCCCCCACAGCGTCCTTTCTAACACCTTCTCCCTCCATCACCTATACATTGTATTTGTGCGATAGTCGCAGAAGCATTCACATTGCGGCGCCGTGCGCCCCTCACTCTTTTCGTCTAACCGGCACGGCAACTGTTTCGGAGAGCGTGTCGCGCGGGTGCGGGCATGATAACCCCAAGTACACAAGCCCGGTAGTGCTCCAATTCACCCCCCGTAGCTTTCGGCGCATTCCATCTTGGGCGCCAAAGCACTGTCTAGGATTTCAAGAGATTTTTCAATTAAATCGAGGCATATTACAATATTTTCTTGAGAAGGTGCGAAATCGTGTTCGGCCTTTTGTGGAGTGGTGTATTTGCCATAGTGCAATTTTTGCCAAGGATTATGTCAGCTTGCTTGTGAATTGGCCAAAAGACCACCACATGTATGGCATGCACGGGGGGCGATTAGCGCATAATTATAGGGTTGGGTAGGTGTGTTCGCCTAGTTTGGTTGAGCGCGAAAGCATAGATTGCCATGCTCATGATTAGTATTGGCTCATAAAGCTAGTAGGGCTAGTAAGAGCTGGCCGTTAGTTGCGGAAGTCATCATCTGGTTGATTACGCCCCACTGCGAGTACGAGTTGGTTGCCTTGGAGGTGCGACGCGCCGTTACTAATAATGACATTAAGGGGGGGCACTCTCCCGTACACATGAGAGTTGGGTTGCTAACCCTCGAGATTCAAATCATCAATACGACCGTTTACCTAGGGCACGTTTTGCCAATAACCAAAAGTCAAGGGCTTGCACAACCTAGTCTTGTGAAGCGCGCGGGTGGTAAGGGGGCCGGCCGCCAACCAACACCGGCAGTTAAAGCATGTCGCCATCCAACAACGGCAAGTGCAACCTCCTTTCCACCCGCAACTAAAGGTGTCGCCCGCCGCCAATCCGCACCGGCACCAACAACATGCCACCCAATAGCACTAGTAACCACAACCGATCGACCACACACAATAACAAGTGAATTTTCTCACCGACCAGCAGCGGGAGGTGCAGCCCGCCGCCCACCAGCATCAACAACAACAGCCCGCCGCCCACCAGCACAAGCACCCCTACACATGAGCACACTCGCAAGGGGACGATGGACGGACAACTCGTGTAGCGGACGCGCACAATAAGCGCTCACAACGGAAGCCCAAGAGCCAAAAGGGTGTTTTAGGGTTCATATGGGTTTCTTTAAACCCAAAACCCTAAAACCCGGTGGGTAGAGTATAAGGAGTGCGGAGACGGTGTTGCGCGGGAGGACGAGGAGTGGCGCAGCAGCCCGGCGGTGTAGAAAGGCGGACAAGGGAAACATGATGGGAACACACATCAGTCGACGCACGGGCAATATCACGGGGACACCGAGCAGCATGGGCACGACGGGGAGGCCTCAACGCGTAGAACCGGGCGAAAGGAGGGAGAGGAGAGGGGCGAGTCAGTTGAGACCAACCATGAAGCAGACAAGGAGGTCAGTCAACGGCATGCTTACGGCCATAACAAGACCCGGGGAGCTGCGCAAATAGCGAGATGACGCACAAAGCCACCCATGGCCTCCTATCTATGTACATTGTGGAGGGAGGGAAAGGGGCATGCGGGGGCGGCTTGTGCGCCCCCGATG
The DNA here is from genome assembly GCA_026401115.1 of Tetraselmis chui. Classification (NCBI taxonomy): domain Eukaryota; kingdom Viridiplantae; phylum Chlorophyta; class Chlorodendrophyceae; order Chlorodendrales; family Chlorodendraceae; genus Tetraselmis; species Tetraselmis chui. The sequence goes on along the minus strand of JAPMLY010000206.1, from coordinate 111,576 downwards.
GGAGTTGCGGGGAGGGATCGGGGCCGCTCCCTATTGTGGCTATGATATTACAGTACAGAAAATTGTGTGTGTGTGTGTGTGTGGGGGGGGGGGGGGGGGGGGGGAGGGTAAAGGACATCGGTTTATGACTACATTTTCTAGAGGATACAGTCGCGTCGTGATGGAACGCCAATAAGTCGAGAAAAAAGCAAACGATAAATGAATACATAGATGAAAAGTGATACATGCACCTACTGGCCTAGTAAAAAAAAGCGTGGGGAGACAATATATAGATCCACGCCATGGTAGAGAAGTAGCACATCAAGGCGACACGAGGCGCCTTATCACTCACAAAGACCCTTGCGGCCAATGGCGTGGTTGAAAAAGCCGCGGCATGTGAACGCACCGTCCCAACAAAGGAAGAAGCGGCCGCCAAACAATCCGGGGTGGCGGACAATCCGAGCAAGACGATGTCCGCGTGAGCGACAAGCGCGGCGAGTGAAACCTTTCGCCACCAAAGAAGAAAGGTGACAACTTGGTCACATCCATCCTATTGGAGGCGACTGTGTACTTACTTGGTCAACCCCATTGTGTGGTGACTAACTGCCCATTCTGTGACCGCTCAAGGAATGCGTAGCATGTTTGGGCGACTCCGCCTCCCCCCCAAGCAATTGTCGAACTTGCTATTTTCATCGCGGCGAATGAAGATCGGCCGCGATCGATGGAGACTAGGGACTGGGAACTCACAACAAACCGGAAACCGCGGCATAAAAAGCATGTTTAAAGCATGGAATGACATGGTAGTGCATGACATCTACACCCATACTGAGGCCGTGGTTGCCTTTGGCGAGGTGCACTGTTGTCGTGAGACCCGTGAGAGCCATGATGCCAACCCCGGTGCGCCGCGGAGATCGGAAATGATTCCCGCAATTACTGTTACCACCCGCCAAGAGTGAGCGACATGTACCAAAGTGTCTCCGCCACAACGTGCCATAGCAAGTGTTCAGCACATGCGGTGGATCACGCTTCATTCAACATTTCAAGACCCGCCCAGTCAAAGTTACTCCGGATATCTTAAACCATTAGAAATAAATATGCACAGGCGGCGGGGGAGCGAGGAGTATACATTGTACATTGTTACAATAGTTCGAAGGTGCTGCAAACGACCGCTAAGTGGAATGTGACGAGCATTGTCATGTATCCGTACATTAAATTAATTTGTGCATATGCTCGTCACTAATTGTAGTGTGCTTTTCCGTCGGAAGGACGTACCGCGGTTAAGTCGCCACTGCAATTTAGCTCGAATACATTGTACAATACGGTACTTGAAGTACCTCATAGTAAGTATATAGTGTACGCACACTTGATTTAAACTACTACAAGACGCTTTGATGTGATTTTCCGAGACAGACATGCTACGTCGCTAGTGTGTTCAAACCGTTACGAGAGCCCTAACGACAAGCACGAGGACCAATCAAGACGAGACGACAGCTAGATAGGCCATACTTATTTAAGCCTAGTGCAATGGAGGGAGGTGACGTACACAATTAACCATTCTTTGTTTAATTACATTCTATTGTTCATACACTAAACAGTACGACATCTTATATCTCTCTCTATATGCACGTCGACCTGCAAAAATAATAACAACAACAACAACAACAACAACATCGACAAGCATTGATTTGTGGTAGCAATTAGCTTGCAGAGGCAAACTGCCACAAGAACACGGCGTCGCAATTCTCTTAAAATTAATATCACTGAGCTCACCTAAGCGGGGCCGTAGAAGGCGGGTCCAAAGTTAAGAACGCAAGGGATAGCTGAGCCGATAAGCAAAAAGCCTCCAATATAATGGCCTTGCATTTGGAGCACGATTGGAGAGTACTGAAAAAGGGTCTCGCGCTCTCTCATGTTCGCTTGTAACATAGGATAGACATCAAAAGCAAGCACGGAATAGGTTACGAGCGGGGTACGATTAACGATGGCCCGGGTACCTTGCTTGCTTGGCCGGGCTTCGACGACGCAGCGTAGGGGAGCCACCTTTGGGTGTTTCGGGGGTCGCATCTCCAAATGCATTGACATGTGAGTTTTAGACTCAGCGATAGTATGATCCCCGCACGTTGCACCCAAGCGCGACTACGACGATGCGACCTCGAACGACCACATCGGTTCCACGTCGTTGTAAGGCTAGGGATCGGTGGTATCGTCGATATTATACAAGCGCATTTCGCTACGACTTCGGGTATATTTCGCATTCGGGGTCTCCGAAAACACCACGAAAGGATACATATTCTGGATTCCCGGACCGGATATTTAGATATAGTCCGGATGATGTCATCGATCCCTAGCCTTACGTCGTTGTCCCCGCCCTCCCCGCCGCCCTGGACCATAGGTTGGCGAGACACCTCAATGATGATCATGCATAACAGTCACTAGCTTTGCGTGCATGGTTGGATCGATAAGAACTTCGTTGCGGCTATCCCTCGCACACGAGCGACTTGCGTTGTAGCAAAGTTGCTGGCGAGGCCTTCTAGTGCCTAGCCGCCCCCTCGACATTGGTCGCATCCGCCAATGCAGCCAAGTCCCGTACCCCTATGTCCATGAAATATATGGGTAGGGACATCTCGAAACATGAGTTGTGGAATATGCAAGCGTCGCGAGGGTTAAAGATCTTCGCGGCTACTCCAAGCGTAGCATTGTCAGCGCGCTCGAGGAAGGTCTCGACGGTGTCACCGTTGCCCCCGGGCCCCGGCCCTTATCTGACCCCGAGGGACCGTACGGGCAAAGTGTCCAAAGGGGCGGTTGCCATGTGCATAAATACGGACTACGGAGCGCCATGCGAGAGTGCCTCTGCGTTGCCAATCTTCCTAGGCGTTCGCCATATTACTCTTGTTTACGAAAGGTCGTTTCAAAATACACAATGAGCACAATTTAATGCATATGCACCCCCAACCTTCCTACCCTCCCCACCCCCCACACATTTTCGACTCGTCTTGATGATGATGTGCTCGCCGGCAAAGTTATCGAAAGAATCACAAACACCCATGTTAGACGGATAGATATAAGGAGGTCGTGCCGGCCCCATAGGGGGGCCGGCTGTGGTGACTAGAGAAGTGAGAAGAGTGAGATGGCGGCCGGCGAAGGCACCGACAGGGCCGGCCGACCGCCACGAACAAGGAATAGAGTACCGTTACTAGAATAACACTAAGTACTAGGATGACAAATAGCTACCTTGTACATAAGTACTAGGCAACGGGATGCTAGTGCTACGACCCCCCTCAAGGAAGCAGAGGTCTTGACGTCGTCCCAACTTGAATCGAGGAAGGTGCCATCTTGGTCGAAGGTGTAGTGCTTGTAGCGTGTGTCTCATGCCGGGTAGGTGTAGCGACATGCGCTCATAGGAACGTGCCGCTACCGGCGAGTTACCGATAAGAAGGGGTTCCAAATGTACTGCGTAATGTACTATTCTGACATGTAGCGGAAAAAACTGTCCCCGGGCGAATTAGCCGACGCTTGAGAGCGACCGGCGAGAAAGAAGCACAGCCAACAAGGCCGTTAGGAGCGTGTAGGCACGCAAAAACGTAGACGGGCGCTCGTGTTGACTCCCCCCTTTCGCCGTGGGAAAGTTAAGCTCCTCGCTAAGTTAGCTGAGCGTTGCGGCGTTGCCTCGGGAAGAAAACAATAACAGTCCAAATTAAAGTACGCTCTGTCCGAATTTTCGCTAGTCGGTCTTAAAAAACCAGATCCGGTCGAGAGCATCGGTAGGCTGAAGGCTAGGTAAGACTGGAAGCTGTAGGTGGAAGCGGACAGTCAAAATCCACTAACCGCAATTTAGCGACCATGCATGGGGGTGGCGCAACTGTCTCTTGTTGTAGTACATATGTTAGCGACTGCCTCTTAACAAGTGCATGCGAACATGATACTCTTGGCACAACTTCGAGTTAGCTGTGAGCTTGCTGAACTCAGCCCTCTTGGGCAAAACAAAAAAATGATACGAGAGTGGACTTCAACATTGTTCGGCGATAGTTCTAGAAGTGTTGTCCGATTTGGCCCGCAATTTCCAAAGGTAGGTTAATGAAAACCCTGTTGCCTAACATGTCGCGTTCGATGGAGAGCAGTGAGGTAAGTCCCCATGCACATTAAAACCCTCGCCATTAGCACCCCCCTCCCAAGGTGAAAGAGAACCGTTTGCTCATAGGATTAGACCGAATCGATGAGTTCTAATCAATCGAATGTCGAGCTTTTAGATGTCGACTACTCGACCTTTGCTTACTTTGCTCAATAATACCGGCTTTACGAATTACCGGACGTCCTAGTGTTGGCGTTTTTACAAAAGACAATGCCAAAGTCGAAGGTCGCCCCTCCGCTACCGCTAGTGGTGCATGATAGACGACGATAGTAGTAGCCGGCTGCCCGTGTCGATCATCGGGGCAGCTTGGCCACCTTCAACCTTGTTTGTTTGCTTTGTCCGAGGACTCGGCTTGTAGCTCAAGGCACTTAAAAAGACGATGCCCGGGCTTGCGGCACTTGTAACATAGTTGCTCGTCGCCGTTATTCGTCCGCATGAAGCTTCCTGCCATCACGACCATTGTCATTATTACCTCCTCCTCCGTTGTTACCATGGTGCTTCCCATTGCCGCAACCAACATTATTACCACAAGTATCGCCTTGAGAATGATCATCGCGGCCATGGTGAGGAGAGTTGACCACCAGTCGGTTGGGAAAGTTTTGCTACTCGACAATGGTTAAAGGTTTAGCCCAATGATCTCGGTGCGACACGGCGTGCGTCAGGATGAAAACGTTAGCCAAGCCATTAAAAAGACAATTACACATAGCATCGCCGTTCGTGTCACCCTTATTATACCGTCTCTCGAAATCGTTGCACATGCGTATGCACCTTTGGACAAACTTGGTTTGATCCATAATAAGGGAGTCAATGGCATTGTCTCGAATGTTAGACATAAGCCTCGTCTTCTTGAAAATGAAAATGAAAATGATTTACTGCATGGACCGCTTCTACGTTGTACGGCTGCCATTTAAGGGCCTTCTGGCATAGAATATACAATGGAAGTGATGATGCTTTCCGGGAAGTGAGGGCTGATGCGGCGTTGCTTGCTTGCCTTCCTGTCCCGCGGGCCTAATTAGGCATGTGGGGTTTTGTTCATTTATTTCCTTTGCTGTTATTGGTGGGTTCCACTTCTTTTACTGTAAGAAAATTTAGCTTTTCGATAGCCAGGCCTCGCGTCGGGTTTTGTGTCGTCCCTGTGTTTTTCCTACTAGTGTAGAGGTTCACAGAGCTACCGTAGCGCCCACTCACCTGCCACCCATCGAGATACAGACGAGGCCGACGTGCAGGCTGCGCCAAGCTGCGATACACGCAGGTGCGCCGGTTTTCGGGGCTTTAGTGCAATACCTGAAACAGTCAGCACTACCACAGTAGTACCGCCTGCGTGAACCTCGCCTCGACTCGCCTCGGTGTTTTTTCGCCAATCTAGGACGCATCCGGTCTGGCAACCCTACTTAGAAACTCGGTTAGCCCCACTCTGATCTTGACAGGCCCTACGAGCTGTTCATGTCTCCCTCACAACCAACGAATCCGCTGGTTAAGAAAGTAGCCCGTCTTATGTGTTGCTTTCTGGGGAACGCGCACGTCGGTACCGCTGTCCTTCTGATAAATTTGACACGGGTTCGAGCTCTTGAAAGTAGGCCGCTTTTTTGCTGACTCGAGCATTCATCGTCAGACGACGCTCGGCACCAATAAGTGCGTGTCAATGTCCAAGGCATCAAGCAAAGGCAGTCCTACGCTCATTTCTTTAGGGGCTTGCTGGAGCCACACGCAGCACGTAATCATGGAACACATTAGAGGCGAAGTAACGGACTAACGGAGCGACGCATTTTGTATTTTACCACGCCCGAATAATAATTCTGACCCTCGTATCCGCGCCAATCCGAAGACCCCCTTCAACGTAGACTCACCAGCCAGACGTAGGTCCAGGTGAGCCTTGAGCCTATACCCGGTTGATCCTTGAGCTGAGTATTGTGCCCCCCCGCCCCTTTCAGAAGCGTATCGGGCTCTTCTTTCCACACCGCCCAATCGTTAAAGATTTGCGGCTATGATGTCAGCTCGTTCGTCGGTGCCGTTCGGCCACCAAGCCTCCGTTCCCGCTCCACGCCCATCTACCGTTTCTCTCAGAGCCGCGGTAACCCACCCTCCTCTCCCCCCGGATATTTTGCACCACTTTTCCCGAATATTTCTCTGATCGCCCTCCTGCGAGCCCACTCCATGAAAGCCGGGCGCTCGCAGTTCGCTGCGACATTCGCGCTCCCGCCCATCAGGATGTAGCACCTTTACCCGTATGGGGTAATCGAACAGGTAAATTGTGAATTTTTACGGGGCACATTTAGTCGCTATCTCTAATTGTGATATATGTGATGCGCAGCCGACAAAAAACTCGTTGACTGGAAAAGGCGCTGTTCTGTAGGATTATTCAGAAACATGTTAACTAGTATGTCCAATGAAATAAGAAAAAATGAAACAAGAAATGAAAATTTATCACTATCATGTTCATATTCCCTTAAAGATTGTGTTGTATTTATATTTGATTTATTCTGATATTTTCAGTGTCACAGCGCCTGTAAAAGCCATGTGATGATGGCATTGGCATTTTTTGGCTACTCCCATGATATTCCAATATTCCATTCAGTAATATTCCCATTATAAGTACCACTCTCGTCATCGCCCTCAA